>JBBPLC010000032.1:0-158416 GCA_038089535.1 Hemileccinum rubropunctum | reverse complement strand
CTAAATCTGTGGATCCGGCAGACACTATCTGGAACACTGAAACGTTCGCGCCTGTGTTGAATGTTGGCATTTTCGACGAACTGGAACAGGCAATTGCTTGGAACAATGCTGTTCCGCAAGGGCTTTCCAGTAGCCTATGGACACGGGACATGCGTAATCTTGGGAAATGGATTGGACCACAAGGTTCCGATACTGGGATTGTTAATGTTTGTTTCCTGGTCTGATGGCCAGGGGTGTGACTTTCTGACTCTCGCCCTCAGGTCAATGTTGGCACCAGCGGGGCTGAGATCGGTGCTGCTTTTGGAGGCAACAAGGTTAGTAGTTTGACTCGTGGGTAGTCGAATGTCGTTCTCACCCTCCCATGTTTGTCGCTCGTAGAGCACCGGCTGGTAAGTTGTACGGTTAAGTCAGCCGTGGACCGAAACTCACGGTCTTTCCAGGGGCCGCGAGTCAGGTGGTGATGCGTGGAAGCAATATGTGCGCTGGAGTGCATGCACTATCAATTTTTCGGATGCGGCACCTTTAGCGCAGGGTGTCGATTTTTCGGCATGACGGGAAGGCAAAGTTATCGTCCTCGAATGCCAATGAACAACTATGCAAGCACGTTGGCGATGAGTAGAATCTTGTCAATGAAGCTTAGGTTGCTTAGCTTTGTTCACATCACGACAACCGGAGGGATTGTACGATGACAAAGACTAGTCTTAATCGGTGGTTCCGACCGTGAGCGATCAGAACCTAGTGATATATAAACGTGAGAAGCTATCCATTTTCAGCTTTGCACCGACAATCCAGGATCTTATTTGGCCCGCCTTGCAACCAACTTCCCCAGTGCCTGTCAAATAGGGTGCCAGAAGACCAACCACGAGGGGGGCATGAGTATATTGACATGTCATCCGGCCACTGAGGGGGGGGTCCTGATACCCCGTTAATCCGGAGGCAGTGTTCTAGAGAACGCGGCATCGCTAAAGCAAATGCAGTCTGTCCGATTGCACCTCGTACAATGCCGATTATAAGAACGTTGGGTGATAATCCTACAGGAGTTTTAACTCCACCCCTACCGTTATTATCCCCATTGACATCCCAGCAATTCTCTAGTTTCTTCCAGGACCTTGGCTCACCCTCCGTTTCCAGTCACGACTATAGGGCCCACATTTAGCGCCGCACATGCAGACACCTGACGACCTTCCCTGGCCCGAGTTGGGCAATGTCTCAAGGGGCGCTACCCGTGGTAATCAAGGTCAGAAGGGTGTATTGGGACCTCCCGACCAGGAAGGTCGCTGCCTCCTGCAGTTACGGGTCCAGCCTGGCGTGCTCTCCGTCAAGCTGAATCGACGCTCAAGCGAGTGGTATCGCACGCTCGATAACGAGGTAAACCGTGCGCTCAAACTCACCAAAACATACTGGAGGAAAGCACGGAGACGCCAGGACTAGTCAGTAACGATATTCCCTTGTTTGCGTAGTTTTTGTTATTGACGCGAATGTGCCCCCCCTCCTTCGATGCACAGTGATGCCCGTGCGGACCAGGACCACATGGAGTTACACGAATGGCTGCAGCAACTCAAAGATAAAACGATGTCCCACCTTGAGGTACTTATGCAAAAAGGCGACATCCAAGGCCCTCCATATGTCATGCCTGACGACATCGAGTTGTCCTTTCTACGAAAATTTATCGAACGGCATAATGCGAATATCCCTCACAACCCTCGACTTCGCCACCTCGGGCCGAGTGCGCAGCCTCCACATATAGAAGAGTCGATGGAAGTATCCACGCCTGAATTATCTGACCCAGGATACTCGTCCGCTGGTTTAGTCGATCAAATGGCCCGTCTCCAGCCAGGTATGCAAACCTTCATCCCCCGCCATCTAGATGGAGTGAATCAAAGAAATTGCCGGCCAGAGAGTGCTTCCAGTGTCTCAAGTACTAATTATCCACATTCTCCAGGGACGTCGCATCGTCCTCATCTCATCAGACACCCGTCATCACCTTCAACAGCGACGTATGAGCAGCTGATACAAGAGGCTCAAGCATCAGGTCAGAGGATACTTGACACATCGTATGGAGTGCCGGTGGCATCGGGGTTTGACCGTTTTGTAGGCCAATTCCTGCAGGATGCGAGAGCCACGCTGTCCCGAGCGCAATCGCAGACTCAAGACGCATTCCAGCGGTATAACGCATGTCTGGAGGCCGAAGCTCGTGCGAAGCGGGAGGTCGCCCTTGCAGAACAACATCGTGATGAATTGAGTAAGTGCCATGGCGCAAGGGCGCGAGAACAAATCACTAAATGGTTTAATCAGTGTCTGCGCTACTCTCACGAACACAGACAACGGTCGGTACGTAAGACAGATATTCGAACTCCCCCTTTTCCGCAGTTCTCACAAGATCGCGACAAAGAATATGCACGTCATCCATCCCTGCCTCAAGAAGATGTTAATTCCCAACACGCACAGCATCCACCACACAACCAACAAGACGTAAGATTAGGCATTCTTCGGATGAGATGGACCGGTTAACATATGCCTTGGCAGTATTCGTCACACCATCTTGCAGAGCGCAGGCATTCGGTTGGCATGGTGACCCACAACAGCCCCAGGTCACTCGATTGGCGGCAGCCCGATGTGTCGAACTCATATACAGGAGCACTGGAGGCGATTCCTCAGTCGGAGGTAGGGAAATTTCTCCGCCCGTTTCCTTACACCTAAATTTACTGAGTAGATGGGATCATCAAGCGACTCCTTCAAGTCCGAGCGCAAACACTCGCGGAGTTGGGAGCGGGGTGGACAGGTTGATATTCATAGTATGTATCTGCCTGCGTTGTCATGAATCGGAAATCTCATCATAATCTGACTCCTTGGGGCACTCTAGTCCTGCAAGATGTGACAGGTTTACCGCCACGAAAACGTACGCACCACATGGTCGATCCAACGGGTCACAGCGCCTCTTTGATGTCCCAGACGATGGCACTGCCTTTATAATATTTTTTTTGTGTGCTCTGAACTTGCGGTATTCAAAAATATGCCCGGCTCTGATATTCAAAGCCTTGTTACGGAGTATTGAGTACCGCTTTGTCGCATTGCGCAGCTTCGTACCGCTCATCATATCTTGCATGGTCGCTTTAACTACACAACCACGGACAACCCACCCGACTGCATTTGTTGTCACTCGCGTCGCTATTCATTGCTTTCGTTGCTTGTGTTATCAGTCTGTATCAGGACCGCTGTATCTCCCCGCCGCTATTTTATTACTCGTGAGTTCGCATCAATCCGCCATCCTACCTTGTGAAAAGCACCGGGTAACGTGAGCCGCATTAGGGTTTGCTAGGCTAACGGGTGGGTTCGTATGACAGGATGCCTGGGAGTAAATGTCATGGATGAGGGAGTTGGTGACATACTATCTTCCAAGTGGCTTCGTTGTGACCACGATCCGGTCCACAATTGCCTACTTGATGTCAGCTGGTGAGACAGAGCGTAATCTATCACTCCCACCTCACAAAAGCAAAGATCATGAGTTATGCAAGTCTTGATTATGTAATGATATCAGCGTAGCCCCGGAGTACCCGCCCAGCGCTCAGAGTCAAAGAAAATTGCAGGTTCTCTCACTTAGCAAGCGCTCAGCTCCACCCCGCCCGGGCCAGCCGCCCTCTACTCCACCACCCGATGAGCCGCCCCACCGAACCCCTTCCTGGCCTATCACCCGGTTACCGGCAAGTAGGAGATGCTTTGACCGGATGGACCTCTCCATGATACCTACCAAACATTCGTGTGGTCTGCAACCAGAGCCTTGTCGAATGTTTTGTCCCATCGACCTCCCTATGGTGCTCTTGTTCATTGAGCACGCTTGGACGACAAGAGGCTGTGACTTTATGGTCGGGATAATCGCGTGCCGCACACGTGTAGTCCGCATCTCATCTGTTAAAAGGCGTTTGTCGTGCCCGTCACAGATGGCATCGACCTATCCTATCATTTCCGCTCCCGAGACACCCCGTTTTTCTGCCTCCGAGTGCTTCTTTCTGTCTCGTGCCTTTGAAACGCCTTTGTGCTTGCACTCCCGAGAACACCCGTCTTGGGCATCATGACTGCAGTACCATCCCATCACCCAAAGTATCGTAGTGAGTGCGTGATTGAATCAAAGAGAACAAGCACTGACTACCACAAAAGCGAAGCCATGTCGCAATTTCGCCAATGGAAACTGCCCTTTTGGTCAAAAGTGCAGCTTTCTCCATCCCGCGTCTGGAACCGTTCCTCTCTCTTCTTCGCTCGCTCAGTACCTCCTCAATTGGAACACGATCCTACCACAACTACTCGCCCAGAAGGAGACGCTAAAAAACGTGCCACGGCGGTCGCCACCACGGTCCCAAGGCCCGCAGCTCGTTGACGAGGACCCGTCACCACCAACCTCTCTCCTGCTCTCTACGTCTGACTGTACATCTTCGGAAGAGATGCCGCGGGCGAAGCGGTTCAACAGACGAAAGAGGGTACCGTGTAGACACTTCATTCGAACGGGAGGGTGGTGCCCGGCCGGCGCAAAGTGTAGATTGTAAGCTCCATTTGTATACGACTTCGCGTAGGAGTTCTAACCTATCTTGGTTAGTCTCCATGATGTAACTGCTTTACCCCCTGCGGATGGTCAAAACATGGAACATGTATTCCAATTTCAAACTGAGGTGCACAGAGATAGCGGGAGAACCATCAGCGGTGGCGTTCTGATGGGTATCCAGCTACCATCGCCGCCGACCATCGGACAAGATCATTCGGAAGCTTCTCGACACACCGAGGCAGAGCTTGCCCAACCATGTTCGTGCCCAGACGATCCTTATTTGAATGCCGTTATTCATGATGAAGTTTCAGACCAACCTATGTATTGGCCTAGTTACACTTGGCAGTCATATCAGCCATATTATGCCGCTGTACCCGCAACGGCTGCTGTGCCTGTCTGTACTTCTATGGCCCCGTCCTCGACCATACAACATGATACTTATCACCCGCAGTCACAACCTTCAGTACAAACTGTGCCATCAACTGAAACTCAGACAAACCTTCCTTTAGGAACATACCAAGTCAACGGAACGACATACTTTCCAGCACAGGTACCTTCCTTCCCCGCGCCGGCTCCGGTGACATGTTCAATTCCCGTCCAGCCAGCTTTATTCAGTCATACAATGCCTCCGGCATATCCGTACTATGCCCCTCCGCCCCTGACTGCCAGTTGCTACGATATTCCAAATCAAACAATGGACGCTCGTCCGCAAACCGCCTTTGATCCCTTTTCCTCCGACCCAATGTTGCCCAGCGAGCTGCCTGTCATTCCTCGACTCGAGGACTACCAGATATCACCCATCCAACAAGACGATCTTCCGCGCCTGCTGTCTTCCCCGTTCGTGCTCACTCGGGGTGTGGAATTGACGAACGCCGCAGAAAAACCCGAGGTGGTCCAAGTTCAAGAATTTCCCTACAGACCCCCGAAAAACCAGCAGGTGGGCCACGCACGTCGCATCAGCATCAATGTCAAGAACCAGGGCCGCGCCGATAGCGGCTGATGAACAATGCTAGATTTTCCACGGTATCTCTCGACAGGTCTCTCCGTCTTAGACTGGGCCTCATTTCTCATGTATTCCGAGCACGTTAGAGCATCATATGTGTATGTTATTCTTTCGGTCGTTTTTTTCCTGCATCCTCGTGTTTTTTTCCAACCTTATTGCATCGTATACATGGTCTTCATTCTTTATCGATCCTCTTTTTCCGATCATTATGTGGTTTATGTACTACCCGATTATTGTCATTGCCATCTTGTCTTTCAAAATCACCATTTTTCTACCCTTTATCATGCATGTTGTCTGTAGGTGATATTTGTTGCGAACGGAATGGTGTATTTTTAAATTTGGCAATCATTTGGGTTGTTCAACATTCAAACATTCAGATCTCAGGGCTTTGCACGGTTGACTTGGTATAGATCCCACATCAATACCTGTTGTCATAATCATGTCGGTGTTGGCACACCACCCTTGCGTCAATGAAAGCTTCGAAACTTCGACGTAGAGAGCTATGGTTGCAAAAGCCAAGTAAAAGAAATGCCAAAAAATGCCAGATTTTCTATGGTACACATACCAAAAAAAAAGAAAGAAAGAAATAGCAAGATGCGTCAGTGAATAAATATTGGAAGGAACTAGGTATCCAATCAAGAAAAAAAGAAGAGAAGAAAAAAAAGGTCCATTAAGGATAAAGCATTAAAGTTCTCACCAAGAACCAAGAACAGCAGTATTGATTACACCTTCCGCGCCTACCCACTTCTCACAAGCGTGGACTCGCCACACTTGGGGGACAGGGAAGATGACGCATCACGCAAACAGCTCGGCGCCCTCGATTCCATACGAGAAATCCAGGACCACAATCTTTTGGTCATGTGAGGTGCTGATGAGAACAAGTCAGTATTATTTCCGGCAATGCGGTCCGGGTCCGAAAGGTAACCTTACCTGACGATCTTCCCAACATCGAACTTGACGTCGAAAATATGACTAGCGTGGAGGTTCCTAAACTCTCGGACCAGACGGCCCACACCTTTGGATTTCCGGCAAGGTGGATCAACCCCAGGCTGGGAGGCGCTGTTCTCCACCGCCTCCCCGTGCCATTCCCAGACTCTGACACTCTTATCGTAGCTAGTACTCACGATGTAACCAGTTTTTGGGTCAAAACAAAGAGCCCTGACAAGCAGCGTGTGTCCTGCAAACGTGTGCAGGCATTCACCAGTCGAGGCACGCCACAATTTGATCGTGCAATCGTTGGATCCGCTCAGGATAAGACCGTCCTGTAATACCGATGAGCAAATCCAATGTAACTGTATACGGATGCGTGCCTTGAACTCGATACAAGCCAATCCCTTCTCGTGTCCTTCAAAGACCCGAATGCATTCGCCTGTGTCGACGTCCCAGAGCATCATCTTCCCATCGCCACTTGCACTAACGGCACGACCGTTCTCCAACCCAACGGCATTCACCGGGCCTTCGTGTCCACGCAAGACCGTATGGAGAGTCAACGTCTTTCGATCGTAAACATGCATCAAAGCGTCTTTGGAACTACGTCGGATGTGAATAGTTCGTGTCCGGCAATCACGGAGAGGACTTACCACGAGACGATCCAGTTTTCGTCCATTCTCAAGTCCAATACACCTCCGGAGTGTCCTCGGAGAACTTTACGGATCTCTGCGGATATCTTCCTACGGGGACCAAAGTTTCCGGCGGCCGCAGTTGCGTAAGAGTCTCGCGACTTCCCTGCCCTACTGCCACCGGGAGGGGCAACGCTGCTTCTTTCCCCAGGCTCTACAGGTGTAGAAACGAGATCCCAGACACACACCGTGCAATCACTGCTTCCGCTGACCATGAAGCCACGGCATACTCCGTCGCTTCCCAGATCCCAGTCACGTTCAAATTTGAGGCACAATACACTGCCCGTGTGACCTTCAAAGGAAGCAATACACTTGCCAGTCTTGATGCACCAAACTTTGATCGTCCGGTCTCGTGAACCGGAGATGATACGAGACGAATCGAAGTCGAGGCAGTAAACACTGTTGAGAACGGTCAAGTCATGGAAAAGGCAAGTGTTCAATGACCCACCTGTCCTTGTGACCATCGATTCTGAGCACCCTGGGCTCGCCCTCAGGATCACGCCACCGCTGCTCAAGGGTTGATCGTCCGCGATATAGGCTATGCCAATCGAGCATAAGTGGGGCTTGCCTTGATATTGGTTGCGGTTCCGGTAAAGATGTCGCTTCTTGCTTCTCGACTTCGTGCACATCTCCATCCCCCTCCTCAGAAGGGGCGTCTAGATGTCGAGTATCTTCTTCTCGGCGTTTCTCACAAGGGTATACGAATACCCCTTTACCAACTCCCTCATGTCCAAGCTTTGCAGTCTCCTTGAGCTTCATATTTGCTCGATTGAATTTGATCGCCCATCCTCTCGGATCGTCCCATTGTTCACCGTCGTGTTCGCGTTCAGTGGTGGGCATTGAGAGACCGTAAATACCTTCATCCTTGACACCGCGATATCGGCGTCCGAAACCTCCGAAGGAGTCTTGGGCACGGTGACCAAAGGACGTGTTTTGACTGGGGGCGTGATTGGGTACACGAGGAACGCCTTCTCGTGCTTGCCACAGGCCCCACCAGACGCCGTTGTCGAGTGCGAGTGAACGCCAAACTTTGCAAGTCGAGGAGACTGCGAGGACGCTCCGTAATGGTAGATAGGAAAGAACCTGGAGAAAAAGCTCGGGGGGGAGCCGAGTGAGCGGTGTCGGGATCTTTGGACCTGTTATCAGAGGGCGCGTCAGCGCTGCGACATCGAGGGCACAGACAGTTTATCCTACCTCCCTCACCCGAGTACTCTGGTTCCTGTGTATTCCCGTGCCCACAATAGTGCCCATCCCAATATCCGTACCCGCACACACAAGCACCATCCCCCCATCCACTACAAGTGCAACCAACTAACTCCCCCTCTTCACCATCGAGGGGATCCAGGGCACCATAATCTACATCCGTATCCACCTCGAGCGTATCTCGTCTTACACGTTTAGTCCGACGCTTTTCCTTCAGCTTCCGTCCAACACCTATCATAGGTGATGTCTTGCTCCTAACAACAGAAAAGCCGGGCATCGGACTTGATTTCGCACGAGTGGCGGGAATCGGAGTGAGGTGTGCATCTTGGGGCAAGGAAGAAGGTTGGAGAGCACCCTTGGCAGGGGAAGCGAGGGATTCCCAGAGGCGAGATATTCCGGGCCTCGCGCGTCTCTGCTTGCCCATGATGGGCCCTAAGCCTATGGTAGCACTCATGCTCTGTGTTCGCCCGTTCATAGGGAAATTGAATGAACCTGCGACAGAAGTTGAGTTGGATCGGAGAAAGGGTAATGTCGCGGCGCCGCGAAGGTGGGAGGGGCGGAATGGATCCGCGTCGGCGTTGTCGGCCAACTGGGAGGTGTACTGATAAAAGGTAGGACTACTGGGGGGAGAGATCATGGAAAAGTCTGCTGTGGGAGTAGGGGATGGTGGACGCCGAGATACTGGGCCGCGCGATAGCGGTGGTGTGGATTCTGATAGTGGAGTGAGAGGGGACGGCCTGTGGGGAGACATGATAGTTGGTACAGTTATGTTGGTATCAAGCATAGGCAGACGGGATGGACCAGCCTTTGGCCCGTCATGAATCGGGATGGGTTCAGGAGTAGAGTGAGCGGTATAGTACGGCGTAGGTACAGCGGAGCGGAGATATCTCTGTCCGGCGGACTCATGCGAGGTGGCATCTCCATGTGCAAATCCGACACCAAGCCGAGGCTGTAAGAGGAGAGTAAGATCAGAGTCCGCAGTCGACGATCCGCTACTCTCCCGGAGGGTGTGTCTTGGTTGAGAAGAGGGACCTGCACGATCGGGGCCCGTAACGGGGGTAAAAGTAAATGAGAACTCTGCATTTGATCTAGGAAATGTCCCCGCCATGGCCGGGATTTGGACCTGGAACATATCATCTTCGCCGGGACTTGCTGGAGGTGAAAGGGCAGAAGTAGGAGCTGTCGCGTAGGACATGGCAGAGGTTGCGGAAGAGGGCATGTCCAATGCCCAAGAGGGGTTAAAATTCAGGTCAAGGGTGAGATGATGTGCTTGCCGCTTGGTGGGTGTGTCGAGGGCACCAAAGGCGAGCAAGTCGATATCCAAAGGGGGGTAGAGGTTCTGCGAAGGTGAAGACGAGAGACCACAATTGCTAGGTCTGGGCTCGAAGGGGGATTCTGAACCAGCGTGGGTACTGGTGAGTCTCGGGGAGCGCCGGAGGGGTCTGGATGTGAGTGGAATAGGGCTTAGGCTTGTCGCTCGGGGAAAGGGTACGGTTGAGGAGGAGGAGGAGGTCGAGAGCGAACGTGTCGGTCGTAACGGTCTGCATGTTGGAGGAGACGACGTTGATGGCGGTGTACAAGGCGTGGTGGACATGCTGCACGTCCAGCATTAGAACTAGACAAAACATCATCTCTACTCACAACCCACCTCGCACGTGACCAATATCAGAGGGGGGGTACAGTATGAATGTTATTGGCGCAATTACATGGACCAAGGGTATATATACGCTAAACACGAGGTACCTATTTATGAAAACCGTATTGCTCCTGTGGTCGGATCGGTCAACACGAACATTGGCGCATGCGAAATGACAAGGGCGAACAGCGCCATCCTGCGAGAACAGACGTGGTCAGCGTCATGTGTCATGTGGGGGAAAAAGACTCCGTCACACAACTCGTCGGTGAACGGAAACAAGAAACACGCTGGGCGCAGATGGACAAACCTGTGTCACCACACCACCGAGGGTCAAGATCCGCACAGGAGGGGGCACTCAATGACGTGCACCCCGAAACGGGGCTCCGCATCATAGCAGTGTTCAAAACAATTCAATGGATAGACGCCCATACAGCACAAAGACGTCATGCGCAAAGAAACGGTGAACTATAATGTGCAGCGTGTATCTCGGCAAAGTAGCGAAACAAAAAGGTCCAAAGATGGTGTTGATGGGTGAACAATGCCAAGTACTCACATGAGGGTAGCCCAAGGCGTACTTCCACCTTCCTTGGCGCGCAGTGGGTGCTGGTTCATGACTCCATTAATTGCAAGGATGAGAACTGGCCATGCAAGATATCTACGAGTCCAATTGCCCGGAATGCAAACCGGTTATTTGAGACACGATGATGCATTGAGGGGTGAGCAAAGTTGCCCAACAAGCTACGGCAATATATCAACGTACCTATTCCTTGTTACCATCACCATCCCAGCGAAGAACATACCCATCGAGCCCATTGTGTCTATGTCAATGCACAGAACGTTAGTCGCAGATCCTCAACTTTCCTCAGAAACAACAACTTGGTAACTGACCAGCAGACTCTGCTTTCCATGATTTTGGAAGCGTCAGCCTCGTCTCCCGTGAAGAGTCTCGTGAGTCGTTGAGATTGGACATGCTTGTGTATCGTGTATGAGCTCCAAGGAACCAACTCGTCACTGACCCACTTTGGGACCCGGCGTGGGAATAGTGACCTACCCTGAAACAACTTGCTCTCCGACTCTTTTACCGATAAATTGCGCGACTGACGCTCCCCAGGTAGCTGGCTGGTGTTGCCAAGTCTTCGCCAGTTGATCTCGGAATACATCGACTTTTTGTGTTAGGGTCTTCGCCGTGCCAATATCTCCTCGACTTTCACTCATTATTTGCGTACATCATGTTCCTGCCCCTGACCCTTGCCTCTCAAGCTTACTGCGGTAGGTGCGTTTGTAATTGCGCTCGAGTGTCCTTGTGCCGAACGTGGGGAAAGGCTGCTCAGAGTGATACGAGTAGTCACGGTCAGCATCTTCGACCTCACCATGTTCTAATGACCGGCAGCTTGCGACATCTTTGGCGACTGACCTCAACATCTTTACCTTTGATTTCGGTCTTGCATCGTCGGTAGGCTTGTAATTTGAACTCGCCGTTTGATTTCATCCAGTTGAAACTCACTTGTTTTCTAGGCTGATCGATTTTTTGTTTACAATTTCTGGCCACGAACAAATCTGTATATACCCTTGCCTAACCCTTTTGCCTCTCCCAGACCGTCAACATCGGTCCCAATTCTCTGGGAAAAAGCATCGAATTCAACCATGTGGTTGTCTCCCCTTGTCGAACCTGTTGGGGTGATCGTCGAGGACATTTCCGTTTCTGTTGGTGATTGTCACCTCCCATGGGAATTCCAATACTAACACGCTGTTGCTGCGGGGCTCCGAAATCATTTCGCGACGATCCTGCCCAACATGCAAGCAATCATGGACCATACTCATTGTCTACATTATCGTGGTGATCATCAAAATGCACTGGTTTAATGCTCTTTGAAGGATAGACGATAGCTTGAAATGGTTTCGAGGGCCGCAGTCATGAAACCCCTTTGGACGATTTCGATCGCGGCGCCGGCTGCCTTGCCACTTGTGTACGGCCAGTATGATCCCAATTCTTATGCCTGCCCCGATCTCCTCAGCGCAAACACGACCGTGATAAGGGGAACACGTCGTTACCTCGATGTGAACACTGCCAGCGTCGACCTTTACAAGTGATATGGAATACTTCACTGCCAAGATCGATGGCACGAATCGATGGTTGGCGTACACGCCTCCTGCATACGTGCGGAACGCGACTGCGATGGAGGCAGCATGTATACTTGAAGGCCGATACGACGCAGGCAACACAATTCCGGAGCGAGGACTGCTTATTCCTTCTGTGTCTCTTCCTAGCCAGTCCAGCGATTCTGGTAGTTGGTATAAGAGCACAGCGGTGGTGAGTCGCAGACAATGCGGCAATTTCAAGGAGCGTCTTTACGTTAGCTACATCTCCCGCTCAGATTCCCTGACTTGTCACCGGAGATTGCTGAGGGGCTTCGTAATTGGCCAAGGCTCTCGCGCTGTCCCGTATGTAAGTACGGGTTAGCCTCCTATGACGGATCTTGTACTGCACCATGCCAGCATGAAGCATGATTGATGTGCTCGATGGATTCGACGATGTCAAGGTAGGTAGGATATTAGAGGGAACGCTTGCCTTCCGACTTGTGGGGACGATGAGATGACCTCATGGAACAGACGAAATAAAACAGACAACTGTCGAAGGTATAGTATACTGTCTGATTCCTTCCCGAGAACCAATTACCGGTTGCCTGTGACGGGCAACATTACACGAGTTGCACACTAACTTATAAGCGGCCAGCTTGACCGGCGCTATAACGCGTCCAAATCATAGTTTCAGTGGAAAGACGTGCGAGACAAACTGACTATGAGAGCAAGGATCTCTTCAAATAGTCGATCGTAGCCGCATTCACGTATTCGATCACGCTCTTCTGCTTGTATCCTACACCCATTCGAGTCTGCATGAGCCACAGGCGAAGAATACGACGAACGCATTTCGAAGCTTACCATGTCCCTCCCCTTCACAAATCACCAGCTGCGCTCGTTCCTCAAGTTTGCGCTGCACGATTTTGAACATTTGCACAGCTTCGTGCACCGTCACCCGTGTGTCCGTTTCGCCGTGCGTGATGAGCAGAGGCACGCTGATTTTCTCGGCGTTGTTCAGAGGTGAGATGCGCTCTAAAAAGACTCGGATAACAGAGTCCGACTCGTCCCCGTATTCGAAACGTCTAACTGCACGGCGCACGGGGGCCGTGTTCTCGAGGAATGTCACAAAGTTTGCAATGCCAAAGTTGGCAACGCCGCATTTCAGCTTGGAGGAATAATGCGTGAGCGCGGCCTTGGAGAGGAGCCTAATTAGACAACGAAGCGCGTGCGAGATTGCTAGATCAAGCAAACTCACAAAAGCCATATATCCGCCATCTGAGCATGGTAATGTTCAGTGATTGTTGCAAACGTGTAGAAAAACAAAACATTCACATGAACCCCCCATGACTGCGATTCGCGACGAGTCCAATTCCTCAGACAATCCAGATCCGATATATTCGATCAATCCGTCGATGTCTCTGCCAATCTCCTCGTAAGCAAACTAAGAAAGTGACTTGAACACTTACTTGACCGAATCCTCGCGCTTCTCAACGTCGTCCAACGACATGTACTTCCTTCCATAACCCGAACTACCTCTTACGTTCGGGTAAATCACAGCAATTCCCAACTCGTTCAGGAGATAACCATGAGTTGCACTATGCCTCGTTAGTAGAATGCTTGTCATGGGAAGCAGGCGCACACTCACGTCCTGTACTGCACCGTAGCCTGCGACTCAGGGCCACCATGGATACCGATAACAACAGGCGCCTTGCTCTTTCCTTCATTCGGGTGATAATAGAAGGCCGGAACCTCCAGTCCATCAAAGCTTCTGAACCGGATCAGCTTTGGCGCAACAGCTTTGGCAACTTCAGGTGCCGCAGCCTGGATGTAGGGGGTCAGCCCAACATCGACATATGCATCACCTTCGGGGGTACGCTTGATCGTCTCCAGGTCTAGGACTGCCCTCCGGACGAACCCACGAGATCGATAAGAGGCGAGGCAGAGCGCAAGCTCGTAGGGATGTCCGTTTCGCCCATTATGTGAATACGTGATCCACCCCCCTTCCCATTGAAGTTTGGCCTCAACCACCGTGTTTTTACTCAGGCCGCCGAGAGGCATAACATACAGTGTACTCCAGCCTTCCACGTTCGCGATGAAGTAGATGCAGGCTTCTGTGACCGTGAGATGTCCCACCTCCCACGCAATCGGTTTCAGAACAGGAACGGAGACGTCAAGGTTGGGGGTAGTGATGTGCGTGACCGTACGTTGATCGATGTCGTACGATACGATGGCGTCAAAATCACCATACGCATTCGTGATGATATATATGAGATGAGGATTGGCCGGGTCAAGAGAGAAAGATCCATGCATTGTCGTTTTATCTTCGTATTCTGTTGCCCCCGGAAGAATAATGCGCTCGACCTTGCCTGGTTCCGGACTAGAAATGTCAACCACGAACATAGGTATATAAGTATTTCCATAGACGCGCGCGAGAAGCAGGTATCTATCGTCGACGGAGATGGACAGAGTGGTCCATCGCTCCGTCTTTCCATCTCGAAGAAGAGGGGTGACTAGCTTGGAAGGAAGGGTAAAAGGAGCTGAGTCGTTGGTAGCCCCCGTGTCAGAGCCTATCAAGCGAGTCAAGTAAGCGAGTGTATCAGTGTTATTTTCCTTGTTGGAAACGAACGCCAACAGTCTAAGGATATTCGTGAGAGCGTTGCTGCGAAATAAGGAATAAACTGACTTGTTGGATGGGGAGATTGTGATACTGCCGTATCTATAGTCGTCATGAGTTAATCTCTCGATACGACCTTTACCAGGGGCGTTGTCCAGTTCTTCATCAATCTTTGGCAAGACCTGCTCGCAGAGAGAGTCCTCCCAGTAACGCCTGCAACCGTCGGGGTCGATGTCAGTTACAGAATGTGCCAACCTTGCGCACGCACCAAAGTTGAAAGTGTTCATTTCCGTTGAAATCCATGGACATGATTGCGCCACCTGGCCTATACACACCACGCCAGTCGTCGCCGGCAATGGGTCTGAATGTAGATATAGTCCGACCGGTCCCGATGTCGAAGAACGTGAGACGTTCTAGCTCAGTCTCAGCAGTGTCGGTTGAGATTCTGTAAACTTGTGACACCTGGGCATCTTCTGGGCGATGGGAAAGAAAGATGCCGCCTGGTGTTTCCCCTGTAGCGGTCTTCACGTTGCGTTCAAAGCCGCGCAGACCAAACCCTGATGATCGCAAAGTTTATCAATGGCACAATGCGGACAATGAATAAGATAGGTAAATACCTCGAGCAGCATCTTCATAGGCTTTCATTCCACTGAAGATTTCCTGGGGAATATCTGGAACATTGACCGCTTTGATCTTGTCCGCAGGTCTAGTAAATTCGAGATCGCCATAGTCGATAGGAACGGTCATGATGGACGACTCGTGGGGAAATGTTCAGACTGCTTATATAGCCTGTTAACTATACTCGAAGAGGAACAAAGCCCACACGGTTGAGGTTCGCCATGGGATAGGTAGCACGAGTTGAGATCACACCAAGGTTAATAAAAGAGCAGGCCATTCGTTGATAAACAGTCCGCGCGGGCAGGTGATCAAGCATGTGTGAAAGCCTGGAATTGGTGCCAGGAGACGCGGTCGGGTTCATCATTACGAGCCTAGCCGCTTCGGAGCACGGGCGGGAAAGAAGCGGCATACACGAAGGTGGACCCCGCGAAATCCAGCAGGAGACGAGGAAGAAAAGTGTGGGAAGGGTGGGCAGCTGCAAGTCGCAAAGGTGAGCGCGCTAACGTCGCCGCTGTAAAACGTAGCTTATATCATAGACGTAACTTGACTTCATCCAGATACTGTAATATCCCACCTATGCTCGGATTTGGGGTTTTGTAACTTACTATGTCGGACATTCACTTGCATGCAGCTTCATCAGTGACGTCCTCACCACGTACCAAACCGCCACTCAAATCTTCCAAGATCCCAATCGTCTTTTCATACACACCCAGTGACGATGGAACGGACGAGAACTTGTTAATCCTTCTCCATGGACTCGGTCAGTGCTCCCTCCGTCGTTTCCCCTTGTGACGCAACCACCAACACCACGGCATGCACAGGGGATACCCATACACCATTCGCCAAGCTCGGTCGATCCCTCCATCTCCCACAAACAGCCATTCTCGCATTGCGTGCCCCAGACCAGTAATCGTGCGCGTTTATCAATCGACGAGCGATGCTGAGCGATCGCACACAGGATTCCATACCTCTACGAGCAAGCATTTCAGTGGTACACCTCCTTTGATCCCCTCGGCGAGATCATCGAGCGGCCGAACCCAACCTCGGCTCTCGATGTCATGACCAACGTCCTCGACCACCTCGTCGCAGAGTGTGCATGGCCCCCCGATCGCATCCATCTCTTCGGTTTCGCCCAAGGCGGTAGCGTCGCTGCAGAAGCTACCTTGGCGTGGTGGAAGAAGGAGCTCGCGAGGTCAAAGATATCTGACCCGGAACAGAAACCCTCACCGCCTCGCCACCTGGGATCGGTGGTCTCCGTCTCTGGGCCCCTCCTTTCTTTTCCGACGCTCGTCACACCGTGTCTGACACCATCTTTGTTCTTTGCGCGGGGCTCGATTCACAAGGATGTATCCACTGCGTTTTCAAAAGGCTTCACACACGCAAGGCAAGTCGTGAAACCTGCAAGTCAAGGAGAAGAGAGTATGCCGTGCTCTCGAGACGAATGGGAACCTGTTATGCAGTTTTGGAGCCAGGTGTTGGGGAGAAGGATGGGAGAAGATCTTTACGAAGTAATGACTGGTACAGCGGCTTACGATTGAACTTCCAACCTCGAGTTCTTGTTCAGCGCGCCAATACACCAAGTGTCAGATAGGCCGATCTGCAACATTTCAAAGGAGATCGCAAAAGAATCACAACGGATGTGATACACGGGACAGGACAAGAACTTGGCGCACGCATAGCATCCGAGAACGCTCTCTTTGTGAAACTGCTGCACAAGTTACCTATGACACGCACACACCTGCAAAGTCGTGTGTGTTGCTCAAAGAGTGTATCAAAGCGGAGACATCCATCCTATTCTCTCTCGGATGTCACTCCGTATAACGCTGGAATAAGTTAGTGCCGCATTTTCATGCATCGGGGCACTAGCTCAAAGAACTCATCAAAGCCTCCCTCTCCGCCATGTACGGTCCAAGTCATTCGGATCCGGGAGCTCAAGACAAGTGTCCACCCATGTCAATGCCCACGCGCCGTTCCCCACCTTCGTACCGCCGAGAACGCGTCGAGGAGCGACCTGTTCCCAGCGATACCTGGTCGGTTGCGTGTCCGCACGATCTGTTTGAGGAAAAAAAACATCAACGATTTGAAAACTATGCAAACTTGAACGCACAATGTACGAGCCCCGTGTGTGGTTCGTACACACCCAACGGAAGATCAGTACCATCCGTCTTCTTCTTTTGCCCCGCATCCCCGTCGCCATCGCCATCCATCGCGCCGTTCATGTCTTCCTTTTCTTTTCCTTTTGTGAAACTGGCGTCTAGGACACCTCCACATGCGATCCTCGCTTCTTGTCTCATCTTGCGCCACTCTGTATTCATCTCCTGAACTCTCTTGGCAGCTTCCCACATCCAGTTTTCCCCCGTAAGACCCTCTCGAGACAACATGCTCTTCCTGACAGCACTATGAGGTCCATCACTGAATGGACCCCACCCAGAGCTACCGAAAAGCGTAGTCGGACCCCCAGCACGATACACGCCGTGGTTCGTTCCCGAGAACGCTTGGCTTGGTGCAGAGAGGACGGGAGCGTTGCTTGCGGAAGTGGCTGTTGGATCTGGAAGTTCACCGACAAAGTCGCCGGGGGAAAGACCCTTGACAGTGATCTCTGCGAGTACTCGATCTTCGTAATAATCATCCGTGATCCAACGCCCATCTGAAAGAGAACCGAGATGCAGAATCTGAAATGGAAACTCGACACGTATGGTCCTACTCACCAATGATCATTTTAGCACCATGTAGTTTGTACGCGCTTCGTGCGGTGACCAATGTGACGCTGCGAGTCTTGAGATGGGCACCCAGTTTACCAGCTTGTATGAGAGCCTCTTTTTCCTGTTGTGAAGCACTGAGTTTGAGTGCGAGTGCATTGCGGCGAAAATAGTACAACGAGTCACGGAAGCCGGAAGAACGCGCAGCATCGATAGCAAGCATGTATTGTCGTGTTGGATGTCGATCAGGAAGAATAAAAGTGCTACATTTGAAGCGTCGACCTAGAAACACGTCATACATTGTGCCGCGAGCTCTGCGAAACAGGATCAAGTCACTCACCACCAAGCAGATTTCCATCAATATCAATCTTTTGGTCGCCCTTTTCATCTGGCTCTGTGACGAACTCGTCGCCTTCGATATAGTACACCTTGTCCGCAACTCTACGCCATGCGCGTCCGCCTTCCTCTCCCTCCTCTCCATCGCCCTCGCCCTCGACGTACTCCCCAGAAAAGCGGGCGGTCAAGCCCTTGCCGCGACCTCGACCTCTACCACGGCCACGACCCCTGCCCCGATTGCGTGCTGCAGGTGTACTCAAAGCGGGTGGTCGCGCGCGTCCTTTGGGTCTTCCACGAGGTCGAGCGGAAGCATTTGCGTCGCGCTCACCACCCTCTTCATCGTGTCCTTCATCGACGATACTTCCCTCGATGTCCCCCTCCCCCTCGATATCTGCATCCGTGCCCTCTACAATAGGCTCATCTTCATCTAGCACACCTTCGGATTCCTCGTGCTTTGTGTGGACGTCGTCCTCGTCGACATCGTCGGCTTCCTCGGGGTAGGAGACGGGCGTCTGGATGACAGGTGTGTTGGACCGCCGTGTGATGATGGTAGCGCCGCCACGACCGAGACCGGGCTTGAGAATGATTTTATGGCTCGAGGTAGACGTACCGGTGCGTTTCATGTATGAGTTGGAGACTTTAGTAGAGTTTTGCGTTATTTTTATCGTGCCCCGGTGGGTGTCTGGAAAGACGGTGATCGTCGGGCACAAATGTGTTACGTAACAAGGAACGCTCGTTTCAAACCAGGACGTGTCACAAAGTCCACACCATGTCGTCTTTCCAGGATCTCCTCGAGGGCAGAATTGTCAGTATATTGTTACGCATTCGGGGTATTTGCGTCTCTGACACATGACAGGACTTTCATGGGCAAAAGAAAGCGGACACCATCACTCGCATAGCACTCATAGCGAGCACAGTGAGTTGCTTGGTCCAATCGAGTCACGATGTGTCCGACTGTCCATAGATCTTTTCCTTTGTCCTGGGTTTCGCACTCCAATCGCTGCGGGTAACAATGGGAACGTTTGCTCTCTCCACGGTCGCGGTTGCGTTGGTACGTGATGGGTACTTTGTTACCTATTCCTTGTCGAATGCTCACGGCGCGGTATAGGTCGTTGTTCCACCCTGGGGTGTTTACAATGAACACCCTGTCAAGTGGCTGCCTGCACAGCCTGCCCCGTCAAAGAGCAAGTAATATTTCCATGTCACTTTTTATACTTGCCTCTGTATGTGTGAATGCAAGGACGGACGATTAGATGATGTACAGAAATTTTGATCATTCGCGAATCAAGGATACAAGATTCCAAATAGCGACCCTACAGTCCCCACTTGCCCCTCCTGCGAGTCCCAACAAAAGAGGGGAAGAGGCCTCATCCCTCCAGAGTTCCCAAGAGGTAGGAGAGCGTGCGTGCAATGTGATGTGACCGCGGCCACCTGCACATTTTGTTGTTGTAACTCGAGCAGGCGTTCCGACTGCACGAGCTCGACTGTAGTATGTCGCTTATTCTGTTTGAACGAGTGATGAGGAACACATCAACGGATGGGCGATGGTCCACGTACTGGAACGGGCTCTCATCTTTCTACGCTTACGTCTGAGCCTGCGAGAACGCTTTTTCTTCCACTTTTCTCTCATTCTACGAGATACGTCGTGAGTCTACGCACGCTGATGCGTTGGAATAGGGACACACCTGTTGGTCGATTAAAGTGGCTAAGGACAAGAGATGAGATTATTCGTGGGTAATATTTTTGGGGCTTGTTGGTGCTGTATAGTATATTATATAATATTTCTCACGACTGCAATGAACCAGGAATAAATTCGACTCTTCGCCAAGGTCTTTGCAATGCGGTCACGGATTATTCGATTGATCCGGCCACCACCACCACGTCTCCTCCTCTCGGTCCGATTTCCGACTGTTATTCTCCGTCCGCAACTCCGGATAACCCCCCTTCTTCCTCATTTACATCGTTGGTCCTCCTCACAGGCTCCGTTGGCTGACCCCTCTCGTCCGGACTTGTTCTACCATCTCCTTCCTCTCGATTCCCAGTCGATCCCCGTCCATGCTCTCTCCTTCCTCTCCACTCCCCCACCATCTCCCCGTTCAGCCACCATCCTCGGTTGGCTCCCGGCCGTTACCGACACGGGCACCGAGGACGTCGATGCCGGATTAAATGACTTTGTCGAGAACCGTACGTATACCCTCTCCATTCACATTCACGTGCCAACACTGTTCAGCACGGTTCCGACCGCTCTTGCACGAAGCCATCCAACAAGCATTACGTGAGGGCGTCGATGACATTTGGATAAACAGTGCCATCCAGATTCAGCAAGGATGGATGCACATTCATGGTGCGTTCCACGATCGTGTGGCTTGCAGTATTGACCTCCACACCCCCGTAGATTCCCGTAATGTCCCTGCTCTGGGCAGAATTGGCGATCCTGATGACATCATCGCCTCCGTGCTCGTCAAAGACAGCAAGGTGCGCTCCTATGTCGCATTACACCGCGTGAATTTACCTTGACCGTTGTTCCCGTTTTTGATTAGATCCTACCTGATACATATCAGGCTATGCCCTCCTACCGATTCTGCACTGCGGATGGACCAACCCAGCTGACGGACGGCCTGGCAAAGAAACTCAGGACCATACTGGAGGATGTTGCCTCGCAAGAGTCTCAGTGATGTGAATTCAAGACTTCTTCCGATTCGACCCGAACGGATCAAGCATATATGCCCACCGTCTGCATCGCGCTCAACTGACGTTTGCGCTCCAATACACCTTGTTGCCACCCGTTGCGCTGTCCCTTCTCGTCGTAATACCGAACAGGTACTCAATATTTGTATGCACCCGTAAATTCTATGGCTGCACTGGATCTTGAATTGAAGGTCCGTGCGTTCTGCGCCTAGAGTATGTGGCACGAGTGGCAAGACCACGTTCGAGTCACCATCCAGAATGACCGATAACCTTGTATCCAAACAGCATCATTCAACGTTTTCCACTTGTGCGAGCAAGCGAATGCGTCGCCAGTTCACGCTTGCAGGAGAATCATACGAAAGACGCATCAATATTAATGTCGATCTTTTTGGTGGTGTCTTAAAATTTTCTGTTTCTCCACCATCCACCCACCTGTTTCATACCCCTTTTTAGTCAGAGCAACGGCGTTTCCTTGGAACATTGTAGAGGAAGAGAACAGTTGGTCCATGGATGCGACAGTGACCCTCGTCTAAATCGCTGTGTTATATTTCTTGGCAAATCAAATTCGATGGGAGAGAGACTTGCGCAATTGCGACCATTCCGCTCAGTTCGGTTGGCGACGGTTCTGTTTTAACTCGACACAGACTTGCTAACGGTAGCCTAACAAGTCGAGGTCCCTGTCGTTCGCGTCCGAGGTTCGGGGAGACAGCTTTTGTGGCTGACTGACATAGTCGCCTCTCTGAATCGGCGCCAGATCAGAGCGATTCTCTTTTGATTTCGAAAGGTCCGGTCTAGGGACACGACCCAGCCTTATCAATAGCCGGGTTTATGGCTGAGCATAGGATATAGATCCAACTATAATCAACGATCAATACTACTTGGTCGATTTCTCAGGCTGCTAAAAATCACTGACTTCTTTTGCAGATGCTGTAAAAGAAGGAATGAAGTATACATAGATTCAAGCATACGATATGATAGAGCAAAATACAATCACAACTCAAAGTGCATACCAAAGGTATCAACGTGATCGTCAGGTAAGAAAGCGCAGCACCACTCCCACAACAGCTTGTCACGACCGGCGGCACTCCGTCAAGGTCACAGGGGGAAAAAACCAAATACGGAAGACAGTGAAAGTGTCAAGATGAATGAATGGAGAAGATTCTCGAGAAAAAAGATAACGGTAAGAAAAAAGATCGGCTTGGTCCATGAAGGTCATAAGTGACATGATAAGTATGCTGGGATTTTTTTTTTGGCGTACGATGTATCAAAGGTCAAAAGCATCCAAACTTAACCGCGGTATTAATTGCGGGGTGAACGAGGGCCGAACAAGGTAGGGCTTCCGCGGTCAGGAACAAATAGAGTAGGTTCAACGGGCGGCGGGGTAGGCGCCAACGCGGGATTAGCTGCAAGATAAAGACATCAATGATTGAACCAGAATACGAATCTCAAACACAACTCACGCTGCCATTCAACCCATGAATGAACCTGTTCGGGTTCTGGAACTGGCTGAGGGGGCGACGGCGCATCCTGCCTTTCCCGAGTGGGGCAAATTCCTCGTGGCGGAACGGTGCGCCAAGCTGGGCGAGACAGTGGAATACCCTCAGGCGGGGATGGAACTTCAGGGGGTGGGGGTGAGGGCCGAAGGCCGAACAAGCCCGGGTCGGGAACAAGTAGAGTAGGTTCAACGGGCGGCGGGGTAGGCGCCAACGCGGGATTTGCTGCAAGATAAAGATATCAATGATTGAACCAGAATACGAATCTCAAACACAACTCACGCTGCCATTCAACCCATGAATGAACTTGTTCGGGCTCTGGGACTGGCTGAGGGGGCGGCGGCGCATCCTGCCTTTCCCGACTGCGACGAATTCCTCGCGGCCGAACAGTGCGCCAAGCCGGGCGAGACATTGGAATGTCCTCAGGCGGGGGTGGAACTTCAGGGGGTGGTGGAGGGGGTGGAGGAGGAGGACCTGGTGTCATCGGTGGTTTCCTGTAGTATTTGTGAGCTACTACTCTGGAAGACGAGAAGGATAACAAACCAGTCAGGATCAAACTGAAATCTCCACCCAGTCCGTACTTTGACTTCACCAAAAACTCACTGCAAGGAGAACAACAGTTCTGTGATGGCAAGTGTACCTGCGAGCGATGGTCACGGAACAAGGTCAGTGGATTCTGACTTCGGCCAATTCCTTCGGTGAAAGAGGGACCATAGATACGTCCATGTGTGGCTCTGCATGGGAACGACGAAGTCAGCCTAGGCTGTCGAAAGAGGTCAGGTGCACCGCTCATACCTTGTGCGACTAGTCCGTGAATGACGTTGGCGCCGCAGCTTCCATCCTGCAGTGTCTTCAAGTTGCCGTCCTAAGTTAACTCGCACTCTTCGTCATCTTGCGTCAGCGCGCCCCTTTTCAAGTTGGCGTCGATTCTCCTGTCTGTGTCGTCAGATCGCATGCTCTCCTTTCCTCGCCGTCTCCCGTTCTTTCCTGCCAAGGCTGGGCTTGATGAACTTCAAGTTGACTGTATCTCCTGGCGGTCACCTGCCCGCGTTGCGTACTGTTTATCAATGGATGGATGGCCCGCTTTTATGTTAAAGTTTTGCGTAAACTCATCTCGTGTAGTGAACCTCAACGGTGTGTGGGCTTTGTTCCTCTCATACGGTATGATAAAGCAAAAATACAACCACAACTCAATGTACATGCCAACGGTATTAGCGTGATCGTCGAGTCAAACAAGGTAAGAAAGCATAGCATCACTCCCATGACGCGAGGAAAAAAGACAACAGACAGCATAAGTGTGAAGATGAATGAATGAAGATTTTCGCGAAAAAAAGATAATGATAAGAAACAAAAACAGATCGGTTTGGTCCAAAGCTCATGGGGTAGTCGTTAGATGTCATTAGATCGTGGCACGATAGGTATATTGAGATTATTTTTTTTTGCGTCAAGGATCCAAGGTATCCAAATTTAACCGCGGTATGAATCGCGGGGTGAACGAGGGCCGAACAAGCCAGGGCTTCCGCGGTCAGGAACAAGCAGGGTAGGTTCAACAGAAGGCGGGGTAGGCGCCAGCCCAGGATTTGCTGCAAGATAATAACATCAGTCATCAAACCAAAATATGAATCCCAAACACGGCCAAACTCACGGTGCCACGTAACCCACGAATGAACTTGTCTGGGTTCTGGGACTGGTTGAGGAGGTGGCGGCGCATCCTGCCTTTTCCGACTGCGACGAATTCCTCGTGGCGGAACGGTGCGCCAAGCTGGGCGAGACATTGGAATGTCCTCAGGCGGGGGTGGAACTTCAGGGGGTGGTGGAGGGGGTGGAGGAGGAGGACCTGGTGCCATCGGTGGTTTCCTGTAGTATTTGTGAGCTACCACTCTGGAAGACGAGAAGGATGACAAACCAGTCAGGATCAAACTCTCCACCCGGTCCGTACTTTGACTTCATCATCATGAGGTATCCAAGCTCACTGCAAGGAGTGTGTGAGTATTACAGGTCTGGTATCACTAGCTGGCAACGTACTGTTGAATGTTGCGACGCTCCTCACGCAGCTTGCCGACTTCGCCCAAGAGCATACGAACTTCGGTCGCAAGAGCCTTGCTGAATTCATCTAGATACTGTAGAGTCCACTTAGCCACATCAAACGGTTAAACAAAATGGCTTGTACGTACGCCTTGGACGTTGTAAGGGACCTGTTCGTTCGCAGTGGCACGAACAGCACTGATGGTCGCCTCGTGCTGTCGGTTGTTGTCTGCTCTCCAACCTAAAAACCGTCAATGAGCATTGAAAGTCATGACAAGTGTCAACTACTTACTATCGGACAGAGCATTGAGAAGTTCTCGTTGTTCAGCATTCTGTCGCTGCAGTTCATCCAAGACTTGCTCGATGCCTGTAATCGCCAGCTTGAGCATAGTAACGATCGAAAGTGATTGTTTAGCTCACCAGGTTTACCTTCGTTTGCTTGCCTCTGTTCTTCCTCACGTTGCCTAGCTGCCGCTTGTTCGTCCACAAGCCGCGAAACCATGCCCATCAATTCTTGCATCTGTATATCGCGTTCCTCCTTCCAACGTTGCTTCTCCGCCCAATGCTCTTCCATGAGCGCCCTCTTCTCTTCGCAGAGAGCCTGGTTTTGTTGAATCATATTAGTCAGATCAGCCAATTGGTTGCGCAATGCCTCGTCTCGTTCTGCAGCCGCCATTCGCGCTTCGTTCTGCTCTGTCATGCGCATCTGCCTTTCGTTCACAAGCTCTTCATGGGTGCGAGCGAGTTCGTCCTCGAGAGCAGCAATTTTGGCCGCTCGTTCTTCGTCGAGCAGTCGGCGTTCCTCGTCCAGATGAGCCCGCTCGCGCTCGCGTTCCGCGGCTGATGACTCTCGCTCACGTGCCGCTTCTTCTCTTTCCATGCGCACGGTTTCCATAATTTCGGAAGCATGTCGTGAGGATGCATCTTGCGTGGCCGCACGAATCGAGTCAACCATCGATATTTGATCCGGGTCGACAGGGGGTGGAACGTGAACTGGCTCAACTCGCGGAATACCCGCCATTCTTTCCTCCAGATCCCGAAACAGATCGTCACCTCGTCGTTTCGATTCCTGCTCTCTACGTTCTTCACCCTCCGTAAATATGCGTTCCCTCTCCTCTTCGTTATCAAGGAAATCATTTTCACGTTTGCGCTCGGCATCACGCGCATCATGCAAAATTTGGTCCAGCTCACGTTCTGCATCGTCCAGTCGTTCCCGCCGTTCATGCAAAGCATCCTCGAAGTTTGTGTCACCCGCTCCGGCAGGTGGTGGCGGGACATGGGGAATCACTTCACTTGGCGGTCGTTCAACATCCTCTTCCGCAATCGCTGGGGCGGGTGCACCACGCGAAAGCGTACGTTGAGGTGTATGTCGGTCATCACCTGTCACAGATGGGGTAGCGCCACGCGAGGGCATGCGTTCAGGAGTCCGTCGGTCATCTCCCATCACAGATGCAGGTGGAGCAGTGCTTCGGGAAGGTGTGCGTTCGGGAGCATGTCGGTCACCTCCCATTGCGGATGCAGACGATGGATGGCGGCGCGGCGGCTCTGGTGCGTCTTCCATTGAAACAGAGGGCCGACGACCAGGTGGCCCATGTTCAGAGCGCGGCATGTGGGGGTAATATGGCTCGCGTGCTTCATCAGGTGAGGGAGGGCGATCTGTGGAGTAAGTTCAGTATAAAAGTATAGTAGGATACTACAAAAACCTACACGCGCCAAGTTCTCTAGGGCCCAATCGGATAATCGTAGGAGGCGCCGGAGAAGGAGGTTGAGCACCTATGTGGCTTGATGCAGGATGAGAAGGAGCACCGATATCCCCCTCTCTTTGGGATGATCGAGGACGCGATCGATCGCCAGGATCACGTTCTTCTGTGTCAGGGTATTCTGAGCGACGACTGGGATGACGCCTTGTACTCGCTGGGGAGTGCTCTTCGTCCCCCTCACTCTCAGGGTGACCCCTATCACGTGGACGACGATGACTCCGACGTCGTGTATCTTCTGGTTCGTCATCAAATTCGGCAGACCTTGGGCGCCGCCGAGGTGAGTAGTAGCCATATCTACGGTATCCACGATCAGGAGAGTAGTACCGATCCCGGTAGTACCGATCGTAAGGGGGATATCGATCACGGTAGTAGTAATCTGGTGAGTAGTACCGAGAACCTCGACGGCGTGGGGGTGGAGAACGAGAAATTTCATGTTGCTCACCCGCGTGAATGCTTGGGGAAGTTCGAACGGGTCCGTCATGTGTATGTGCCGAGGTTGGCACCTGAACTATGGTTGCAGGTATTTGAACTGGAGAACGATCCTGACTACTTGGGACGACTACGACAGGGTCGCCTGCCCTGGAACCTGCTCGAGATGGTACA
Source organism: Hemileccinum rubropunctum (assembly GCA_038089535.1). NCBI lineage: Eukaryota > Fungi > Basidiomycota > Agaricomycetes > Boletales > Boletaceae > Hemileccinum > Hemileccinum rubropunctum. Next base: position 131,506 of record JBBPLC010000032.1, on the reverse strand, counting down.
GGCGCCGGGGCGATGACAATAGGTCCTGCCGACTGTGGGATGGATACAGCGGGATGCCCAAGCATTGGTTGATCGGGAAACGGTGTGGTTTGAACGACAATAGGCTCTCCGCCCGGGTGGACTATATGTCCTGGAGGAGGTACCGCGATTGGTTGAGGCGCAAGTCGAGGGCTACCAACGGAAGGCGCTATTGGTATAACGGCGGGCACACCACCGCCTACCGGGATAGGCAGAGGCCCAGAACTAGGTGGTGTGTATGTCTCCTGGGTGGGTGTTGAGGATCTTGATTCGGGACGCGACTGTGGAACGGTAAACGTATCGGGCCCGGGCACTGGCAGCGCATGCGACACATCCGACGGTGGCGATGGTATTGCTGGCTCGTCAAACTCTGGGGACCGATAAACTTGTTCGCGACTTGGACCTGATGGGGGATATTCATCGTACGGTATGTCTACGGGACGAACAGTACCCGTTGGATATCGCGAAGGTTCTGGCATTCGTTCTGGTATTCCCCACCCCAAGGGCGGTTCAGGAATGACGGGAGACTGGACGCTCGGTGATCGTTCAATCGCAGGTATTACCGGTGGTTGGGGACCACCTAGTGGAACAAACCCAGCAGGATATCTGTCAAATGGGACTACCGGTGGTACAGGACCCCCAGGGCCGGGAGGGAGCGGCGGAATGATGAATTCACCTGGAGCCTGGCCTCCTGCCGGAGGCTGAGGCTGAGGCATATGTATACCTGTAAGAGGCCAAGCATCAACATCGGACTCATGCTATATTCTTAGCACCAACCTGGTCCTGCGCCAACCAAGCGACCCAATTCGTCCCTCAATTGATCAATGCGAGCAGTGACAGCCCGCAATTCAGCTTGCCGATCTTGCACATCTCTCGAGAGCCAGTCATTGAGACCACCCATGTACCTCATCAATTCACGCTGCTGATCCACTGTCGCAAGTTGTGCCATCCGGTGTTCCTTTCGTCAACGTTATCATCACTGCCTAAGAATGTTGATAAGGGATGCTCACTCGTAGAATTGCCATCAATGTGTCGAATAGAGGTAGTTGGACGACAGTCTAAAATTTTGTCAATCAATACTGCACGAGGACATCTGGCATTACTCACTGGACCTGGTGGCATTGGGACATAAGCCGGACCTTGGGCCTGGGCACTTGGCTGGTGGGGTTGGCCATCCAATACACCGGGTGGTGGCACGACACCATCCTGAAGAAATATGGAATACTTCAGTTCTTACTCGTTTGGAACTGACAGAACAACGTACTTGGCGCCCTGGTGTGTACCAACTCCTGGATCCACGGGCAGGGTCATCTCCCCCTAGGTTTGCCGGGGCGCTGGGAGGGCGACGTTCATCATCATACAAGGAAGGTGGCTAAAGTCGACGTCAAAACAAAGCTACAAGGTAGTAAATTAGAGAACATACCAGAAAAGGGCCAGGAGGCTGTACATGTGGTCTCCGTTCTGGGACCTCCACTTGGCCTGGCGGGGGGTCATGTAAGCCATGCGGTGGTCTAGGCGTGCGAGTGGGGCCTAAGATAGGCTCAGGAATAACAGGCGGAGTCTCGTGAGACGCTGGTTCCCTAGGCTGTCTTGAGCGCGTAATAGGGGGTCTGTGTCGTGGTCGTCGGTCAAGCGGCGGATGTAATGTTTCGGGGGACCAGATAGATGGTTGTCGGAATGGAGGCGCCGAGTCCCGCCTTAGTACTGGACTTGTGCTTCTCGACCGGGATGGCCTCGGAGCGGGTTGATAGACGAAGGGGATCAACTGTGGTGGGGGCTGGATGTCCGAAGCAACCGGTGCAGGCGGTACATTCAGCAGCTCCATCAATTGTTCATCCAGCGAAGGGCCAGCTTGACGAGGTGCAGGCATATGAAGAGGAGGGCGCCTCTGTCCCCTACCTCGGAGTAGACCCTCCCAACGAGAAAGCAAACTATCTGCGTCAGCTTGAGAGTCTTCCGACTCTGCAACAGAACCTTCTTCCCTACGCGTGCTTTCTCTTTCCACGCGGATTTGGGTGGTGGTCTCCGTCCCCTCTACGGACACTCGCTGATCTCGCCGAGTAGTGTCCTGGCGAGTGTTAATTATCGTCTCAACAAGGGTTTCGATATGGTGCAACCGATCAAGAACTTCTGTATTATCCTGCGGCGGAGGTCTTGTTTGTCGAAGCTCATCCAACATGTCGTTAGTTGAGGTCTGTCCTTCCCAGAGCGCGGTCGTCTGTTCCCGTATCTGTGTCAATGTATCTCGGATAGTGACCGTCGCGATTCCTTCCACTGGCGGGACTGGTCGGGCCGTGACACTAGACTCCGTAGATTCAGTAGATTCCGCAGATTCAGTAGAGGGCGTGGGGGACAAAGGGGGAGGAGTGGGGGAAGATGACGATGAGGTGAGAGAAAGTGTTGGCCCAGGAGACGACCCAGAAGACGAGATAATCGAGGGAGTAAGGTCAGAAGAAGGCGACGACGATTCCGATGGCCAGCCGGGAGAGGGTGGAGGCATCACCAGGCTATAGTCGTCCGAGTGATGGGAGGACAAGAAGGACATCATTGAGCTCATTGAGCTCATTGAAGGAGACCTGACAGGGGGTGGTGAGAGCGTGATTGGGACCAAACCTAGCCGCTGCAATCGAGGTCCAGCGGGCGCAGGCCTGGGTTCGGAGATGACACTCATGGCGCCTACGGATCGGTCCCTATGGTCGGTAATGGCACCTACAGACTGGTCCCTGTGGTCGGTAATGGCACCTACAGACTGATCCCGACGGGGAATACGCGGAGACTCTGGCCGTTCTGCAACAACAACCTCTTCTGTTGCAACCAAGTGATTGCGTACATATTCCGATAGATCGTATAGTTCATCGCGAATTATTCTTACGTTTTCGGAGATTTCGTGAGTCTCCTGACCCCTGAAACGATCCAATTCATGGATATGCTGGAGTAGCCGGTCTATTTCATGCGTGATGACCTCTGTGCGCTCGGTATGTGTGTGCGTCAGTTCTGTCTCCAATCCAGTGTGTATAGAGGGCTGATTTGCTTGGGGAGTGCTGATACTGAGACTGGGAGAAGGCGCAGGCGAAGGGATAGGTGTATAGACAGGAGCAGGGGATTCAGGTGGTGCCATCATTAGATCGGGGTCCTATGAGCGATTAGAAAGCCGAACATATGGGTTGTGAGGAATACTCACAGATTGTACAGAATGTACGCTCGGACTACGAAGACTTGACAAGAGGGAAGGTACTGTTGATACTTCAGAAGAGGGAGGAACATCAGCCAGTGACACGACATCGTCCTCCGCCAGACTGATGCTAGTCGAGATACTAGAAACACTAGAAACCGTGGATGGAGTTCGAGACAAAGATGAAGATGCGGTAGACATGGCCGAGAGAGGTGTCGGACCACTAGAGGGTGAGGAGACAGACTGGGTGGCTGGTGCAGGTAACAGTAGTGGAGGTGGTGGAGGTGGCGGCGGCAGTTGCGGAACTGCTGGTGGAAGACGTGTGGACTCTACTGACGTGGTGATCGTCTCCGTTATGGTCAAGCTTCCGAAACTTGTCAGTGGGGAAACACTAGGTCCCATGAACGACGTTTCGAAAGAGACATCACGCCCATCCTGAATTTGAAGCGACTGCGTAAGAGGCGTTGGCTGTAGTTGGGACGACTCGTAAGATATGTCAGTTTCTGAAGCCCATTGTGATGGATGGATAGATGGGGAGGATTCAGTGGTTGCCAATGGCGCTGGCGACGGGGGGCTCTCCTCGCTCGCAGGAAGATCACTCGGAACGGACTCGGCAGACTCCGTACTGGATACTGTTGGGATCCGGGATGATTCGTCTTCGGAACTCGACTCAAAGGTCGAAGGTAGAGAGATTGAGAGGTCGCTAGAGCCCGCTATTGACGATGGGGGGACTATCGTCACTTCAAGATGCTCTGGCTCGAGATCCTGACTAACGCTCGACACAGTGGGACTGAATTCTGAAGGAGGAAGGGGCACGGACTCAGGCGTGATGTCTGGAAGGACATCCGATTCCGGGGATTGTAGCGAACGAACTTCGGTGGGTGTCTTTGGAGGAGGTGTCGGTGCCCTTTCAACGGGGAGATCAATAGCCAACGAGCGTGGCGTGCTCGCCTCGGAAGGGATTGTCTTGCATAGAGACGCAGTCTCAAAATGAGTCTCTGACCGTTCTGTGCGTTCACATTCGCAGAGCGCCGCCGTGACAAATTCGGTTTCTGTCTCCGTTTTACACTTCTCAGCTGTATAGAAATCAGTTGAGGCCTCCGTCTTGCACTTCTCTGCAGTCACGTATTCAGAGGAAATATCTGAAACACATTGACAACGGGCCACCATGTGGAACTCAGTGGAGGTCTCGGTTTTGCATTGTTCGACGGTCGCATAGTCAGTTTCGGACGGAATTGAAGGCAACGACTTGAAGGATGCTGTCGATGGGGAATTAGCTGTTTCGTACCCTTCACTACCCGAGCCGTCCGGAATCTCCAAAGCGGATAAGGCCGCGGTGGAGGGAGCGGGAGTAGGAGTAGTGGAGCGGCTTCTGGTCCAGGTGCTTAACGTGGAACGACTCTGTGAGGCTGTGTAGCCCGAAGTTGCGTTCTCTTTGTCGGAAACGTAGCTCCTACTGTAGCGCCTCCTCCGAATTCCCGGACTCCTGGACAAAGAGGATGGGAATGTCGATGTGTAGCTGCTGCTAGTATACGATCCGTCATGCGAGTCACCTAAATAGGAGTTGGACTCGGTACGTCGGTACGAGAGCGTCGAAGGAACGATTTGTGTATTGGAGCCGCCTGACGTGAACTCGAGAGCCGTCTCATCTGTTACAATGTCGGTTGTAGTCGGGCGCGCATCGGATGACGAAGTGGACGAATTTGACATGGTGTAAAACGAACTTGCAGTTGTACGAGGTTCACTCGACGATGTTCTCGAGCCCGCGGAAAAGAAGTTGTCATCTGAGATGTCGGACAGGGGACGGGTCTTGGTTTTACCACTGGGAGGTGGAGTGACGCGTACTTCGCCACCAAGCCTAGGGCCGCTGGACACAGTCACGGGCGACCCATCGCCCAAAATTACGCCACTAACGAGACTTAGACCAAACCCGAGGCCAGGCTTCGCGTTCCTCGCACGACTGACCGCGGAAGCAAATTCTTCGTCAAGATCGGTAAGGGAGCTCGTACGACGCAAAGAGCTGCTTCGACTAGGTGCAATGACACGTCGGTCACCAGGGTAGAGGTAAGACTGATTGGAAACGGCTGCATCATCCGTCGTACGTGTATGGTGCGGAGGGAACGACGGAGCACGCGATAGCGAACCAGTGCTCGAAGAATCCGAGAATGTATGCAAATCTGAGAGGCTGGGAATAGTGTGTAGAGGTGGAACAAACACGATCGATGCTGTACCAGAGCCAGAGCCAGAGCCGGCAGCAGAGACGCTATTGGTACTCGCCATGGACCGGATTGTTCTGATGGAGCCCGTAGGAGAGCCAGGCTCTGAACGGCCCGGTAGCGTCACAGTACGATCCAATGCTTCCCTGGGAAACCATCAAGACAAGAGTTTGCAGAGGTAAAAAAACGACATACCAGATGGCACTAACCCAACGGACTCTCTCCCTTGCGCTTTCCGCAGCTAGCCGCTCAACGCCATCGCTGTACAGAAGTTGGAAAGGACATAATAACTCCATTAAAGGAGGGCAATCACCCTCAGCGATTTGAGCGCGTGCGGCGATAGTCCCGACATCTTCCTTTGCGCTAGGGTGGCTTGGGGAAGGTACAGAGCGCACTTCGGTACAATTAAGTAGATCCAACGTTACAACGCCCCTACCACCGCCAGGAGCAATCCAGGACAGTAGCAACATGTGTGGGTACAACAACGCCTCGCAACGTTGCCAGCGATATGGAGGACCGGAATGCACATTTAGATACCACAACTCTCCTTTGCGGAGAGCCTGTGCATTCGAAGTTAGCGATGACGAGATTAAGAACGTGCCAGCACAAACCTCTCGACTGTCTCGCGCGTAAGCACCCAGTTCCGTCATGTCGAAGGGAGGAGGGATAATGCTGCTGTTGATGCTCTTTGGGGTCGTCGGCAGATTGTGACTGTTACCTGCATTCTCCGAATTAGATCGCTGGGCCCTGTCACCCCGCGAGGCACGCCTACGAAGGCCAAAGAGACCTTCGGGATTGATAACTGGCGAAACAGATGACTCGGTGGACGAATGTGCAGTTCTTGCCAAAGCTGGTGTGCGCTCTTTCCATGCTGCAACAATGTTGCGAACAGAAGTGAGAGGAGAACGCGGAGAGGTTTGTGGTCGGCGTAAGGAAGAAACTGTCGGTGAGATGGCGGGCGAACTTGCCACGCTCCTTGCTTCCGCGAAAGTGTTGGAGAATGTGCTTGCGAAATCACTCGGGCTTAGGTGCGTGCCACTCCTCCCAGTCGTAGTCGTTAGTCCCCTGGTTGGAGGTGCCAAAAGAGACGAAGACGACAAGGCGTCCGAGGCGGAAGACGCAGAAGAGATGGTTGAACCAGCCTTGCTCTTTGCCGGGGACGAGGGGCGGGAAACAGAGCCGGTCGAACCATAGCCAGTAGTGGTATACCCATAACCAGTAGTACTGCTCATATACGGCGTGGACTGACTATGCGGAAAGAATGGACTGTGGCCACGATTGCCCGGCATTGAGGACGTACGAGAGTGACCGAACGAAGTATCGGAGGGTGACGCTCGGTCTTCGAAAAAAGCGATAAGGTCTCCGGTTCTTCTTCCAGCTGGCCGTTCAGAAGTCATATCTGTCACAGATCGACTGTGAAGATGACTTGGGGAAGCAGTGCTGATACGTTGTGCAGCAGCCGGGTTCGCGGGTCGAGAGCCATCTCGGAGGTAAGATATAGGACGTGAGGGGATGTTCTCCGTACGCTCTGAGATTGTGCTTAAGCGGTTGCCTTCGCGATTATAGATGGAATATGTGTCGAGACTGGTGGAATACGATGGGGTTGTTCCGGTGTAGGACGGTCCTGAGCCACGCGACCACTCCGTGAGGATGTCTTCGGTGGTGTCGAGGTCGTTGTCAAGGTCATTCAAAGTTGCCTCTACTTCGGCCCTTTCTTCTACGGAATTTTCTTCGGAATACGAGTCGTACGAATTACTGGATCTGGTTGGCGAGACATTGACACGACGCATGCGCCGATCTGAGGTGGCATGTTCGCTGTCTGATGAGGCGAGGGGTGTGTCTGGAGTAACTTATCGCATCGAATGAGTGCAGCACGACAGAGACACGCACCAGAGCTTGTGTAAGAGTATCTTGATGGCGAAAATATGGATTGTGAGTTAGTAAACGAGGAAAACGTTGCGGTCCCAAACGGAGGGGACCTCGGGTCAGCACTAGAACTGTAGTTAGACATGGTCAGTACATTGACAAGGGCTTGAAGCAGTTGCTGAATGAAACTCAACCAAGTCCAGTTTAGGGTAGACTCGTTCGCGCTCGCGTCTGGTCACGTGACCGTCACTCCTTGCTGAGGTAACACTTTCCCAACGCCCTCGTTGACAGTACACCGTCATCATGGCCGACGATATGGACGTTGATCCACCCGCAACGGGATCGGGAAGGAACGCAAAGGACGACGGAAAGGACAAGAAGAGATTCGAAGTCAAAAAGGTACTTTATTATCACTCCATATCACCACCCTCTAATATCCTCGATAGTGGAATGCCGTAGCGCTATGGGCTTGGGGTGCGCATCTTGATCTCCGCTTCTCTGGACAAGCCTCACGCGCACACAGACATCGTGGTCGATAATTGTGCCATCTGTCGCAACCATATCATGGACCTTTGTGCGTTCCTTTCTCGCCACTCTGTAGATCTAACCCCGTCCCCCGTCAGGCATTGATTGCCAGGCAAATCAAGTATCAGCATCAACAGACGAATGTAATGCCGCTTGGGGCATTTGCAATGTGCGCACTTCCCCTCACCGCCTTCGTTGCCAGCTGACCCAGCCCAGCACGCCTTCCACTTTCACTGTATCTCACGGTGGTTGAAGACAAGGAACGTCTGCCCGCTAGATAACCGCGAATGGGAATTACAGAAGTGCGCCCCGTTCCTTAAAGATCCGTCTTTGTCGGTTAACTTGCTCGATGTCTGCTTCGTAGATACGGACGCTGATCCACCTTCACCGTTCTTTCGGAAACTGTATCATACAACTCTACCGTCCCTCCATGTGTACCGATTTCCTCACGCCTTGTTATTAAGTACGTCTGATGAGTTACCTCGGATTCTCATCAAACGAGAACCCGAGGTTACTCTATAATCTTTCAGTCAGGATAGAATCAGATGAAGTCTTAGTTGTATTGTCGAATGATGCATTACCTACATGTGAAGATGATTCAAGTGTTCTGGCGAATCCGACTCGGAGAGCCCGCGAGCACCTAGCCCATGGGACTCCCTCACTGCCCCGCCGTCTTCTCCTCTCAAGCATAATCGAATACCAAAATTCGTCCCAGACTCTGCGTAAGCCAGAGACAGGAAAACAGAATACGTAACACACAACTGCATGTGCTCATGTTTGCAGGCCATTCTCCATCGGCTGGGAATGCCCTGACAATATCCGTTCGAGCTCTTTTCGGAATGCCGCATCTTGGAGAGCAGAAGCAGGCCATGACTTCTCCCATCTCTCCTCGGGTATAGAGCTCCAATTTGGTGATGGCGTCGGTAGTATATGAGAGAAATCTTTCACCGCAAGATGCTTGCTATCCTATCGTCATGGACGTATATCAAGATCACTTGATCCATACCCAATATGGAAAATAGACGACCGACCTGGAGGGGCCCTTTGCGTAAAAGACTGCTTGGGTAGGCTGCAAACTGGATGGCGGAGCAGTGTTCAATGATTGGGTCTGATCCACTGTCGAGATACACGTCGACCGCCTTCGAGTCATGCATGCGGAACTGTGAATGGCGGTTAGTCAGAAGTAATTCGAAACGGTAATCATCGTCTTTTACCTGATGACAACCAACGACAATCACACAATTCGCCAAACTATGAAGGATGATACTACCAGTGATCTGTGGTAACAAAAGGACAGATCTAGAAACTTGCTGTACATGGAGTGCAGAGATGTTTGTATGTTCTTCGTCGTTGGGGAGCAAATTCACAATGCAGTTGTCAAGATCAGATATCGAAACTTCTGCCGAGGAGTTAGGAGAGCGAACATCGAGGGTGGTCAAGTAGCGGTGAGAGAACGCAGCCAAGGTCTTTGTGGACTCGATCAAGGTTGGCGGTGGCTTCGTGAAAGGGGATCCGACGGCCAATGTACACTCGGCTGACGGCTTGGACTTCGTGGTCTTTCGCTTGAATGAAAACTTGGGCGCACTAGATGAAGCCTTGCGAAGCTCTTCTAGACTTTTCTCTAGCGTCTTCACTTGCTGTCTGACAGGATGACGGAAAACTCTTCTATCAGGTAGCACACAACTTACGAATTCATACTGCCTCTGATCATAACTCGGCAGACTCCCAGTAACATCACTGAGAGTTTTGGTTAAACGCGATAAATCCGATGTTATAGCTTGTATCGTTGTTGGGAGAACATCGGAGCTGCCTTTCAGTGCATCCAACCGGGATGTCAGCTCTGCGGATTCATGCGTTAGATTGGGAGGGTACGATGGCGTCTGAGGCAGACCAGACCAGAGGCAGTCACGTTGAAATCCACATAAAATTTCTGCGCGATAGTCCACTTGGGTTCGAAGCCAGACATCGTCAAAAACGACGAGGCAGTATCGTGGAAAGAACTCTTTTCCGGTTAGTCTCTTCCAAGTTCAAACCAAGCCTGACATGCATGGGGCATTACCCGAATAGCCTGGACTCCTACTCTCAATGGCAGTGCGGTCCATATGAAAGGCTCAGATTGGTACTAGTCTGCGCCCGCTTCTTCCAGCCCACCCACCACCATGGCTGAAGCCGACGCTAGCATCGCTGGTTGCTGTGGTACGTGGCTTCTACTGGTTCATCCGCATCTGTACGTTAATAGTCCCTTTTCAGGTATCTGTATCTATTCGACTCTTGCGAGTTGGTGTATCCTCCGTGAGTTCGGACTTTCCACTACCCAGGTTCACTGGGACTGAACGCAATTTGCCGCCTTCATGCAGATCCATTTGGTGCTGATGTGCGGTGCTGCGGTGGCCCGCGAGGGTGTTGTGGTAGTTGCTGCGACTCTTCATTCAACGAGGATGACTTTGACGAACGGGTGAAGAAGGAACAAGCAAAGAATGGTGCTAACCCTGAACCTGTCGACTCTCAACCCACACCATCGCATGGCATGTCCACGGCTACAGACGATCCGAAATCGATCAATGTAGCAGTCGGATGACCTGTGGGTACACCAATCTTGCCTCGCATCCAATTCACCTACTACTCTCAGGTGTATAGTTCTGCGATCTTGATAGCTACAGGATATGTAGATGTTTCCGTTGTTGGATATAGTACCGGTGCTACTATACTATATGTGCATGATTGCCACAGGATTATTCGACGCTTTCAAGGGAAATAGCGTCGGACGTTCAAGATCACCAAGTTGCTAGATACGATGGGACAGACCCGATGGGGAACACAGTTCGTACGCCACGACGGTCCTCCCGGACAGCGAGGCAGATGACGCGGACGGCGGTCCATTGTCAGTACATCGACAAGTAAGATGACCGTCCACAAGCAGCGTTGAGGTAAAGATCCTATCCGTCATGTTATGCGTTCGGTAAATCCAAGAATGGTGTTCGCTATCCATGTTGTGGTGAAGAAAGGGCCCCAATTGGAGAGAGGTATAAATCAAGTGCATACTCAGGCTGTATGGCAAGCTCGGTTAACAACTAACTGCTGTGATCAAACTTGCTTTCAAACTGCTCGGAACGTATTCAAGTTAGTTGATCTTCAATTCGAGAGTTGACAATGGCCTGTTCCTTCAGCGGGAGAGTGACTACCAGGTTTGAGAATGGGCAACGAATACTTACTAGTAATATCGATCACCCGTGGTACTCCCGGGCCGATCATAACGGGTCTAGGCAATCCAACAACTTGGTAACAAGTCAGTGGAAGCTCTAGAGATAGCCGATGTGACAAATCAGGAAAAGCTCAAGGAGCATCGGCTGGAGCGTTCTAGAGCAATGTTTCCATGAGCCAAATAACCGGAGCTTCACTGAGAGTGGCAAAACTGTGCCATTTCCTAACGCTTTCGACGGGATTCCATGTCAGAGCCTGCAAGAATCCTAGGCATCGTCTGTGGAAATTGCTGTGAGGTCCGATAATGTGGAACTTCTTGTGCAGCCTCCGTTGACCGATGATTCTGATTCCAGGTCTTGTCGTAGCTTCAACAGCCAATTCATTATGCAGTCTCCGTTCGTCCCCACAATTTCGCATATCCCATGTTGCTAATCCTCCGCATTCCAATGTCCAGGCCCATTCGGATTCCACAAAGCATGCTGCGGTGACCAAGGATATTGCGGCTGTTGCTGCAGGGATTCATTCGATGATGAACACTTTGAGAGGCAGATGCAGAGGGAAATGGAACGCACCAGGGACAAGACGGTTTATGCACTCGTCAAGCCTATGGAGACAGAACCAGGGTATGCGGGTAGCATAACCACAGGGTCGTCATCCAGACAAGAGCTCGAACCTGGCCGGCCGTGAAGTCAACAGTGCCGACCACGCTGAAGTCAGGTCAAATCCATGAACAATACCTTCTCAACGATGTCGGTCAGACCTCCCTTTTGTCTCTCGTCCCCCGGTCAGAAGTCCTTGCAGATGAATATAGTAAATCGGGTAGTAAGCATGCAATCTGCATTGATACGTATGTTCAAGTTCGATACTAGGCTGAATACGCGAAAATTGGTGTGAGAGGTAAAACTTACCAGTGGCCATGACATTGCTATTATTCATATCAGTTAGGCTTACATGTGTTAAAATACAACAGATCGCCCAGGTGCAAGTTGCGGTAATATCTGATCACACTTGGAATTCTTGCGGAATAGTTACATACCCAGATTGCGTCAATACACTTCACGTACTATGTATGGCATCGAGAAGACTACTTTCTGATCTCTTTGCGGAGACGTAAAAAATATTTGATGAGCCTCGAACGCAGTTCTGATGATACAGATTGTGACCACACACCATGAGCCGTGGTGTATCAATGATATCATGATCGAGTAGAGATGAAGTAGACAAACTGCGACGTGGATGATGACAAGAGTAGATCCTGTAAGATTGAATGATACGATGGGGTTGACTGAAACCGGAACTTTATGAGGATGATGTACTTATCCTCGGATGCTTCTATTTTTCGACTTTCCCCACGACTTGCCGAGATCATGTGGTCTAGTCCCTGTTCTTGGAGCCCATTTGATGTAATGGTCTGTCATCTGGTCCCTGGCCTTACTGCCGGTGTAGAGCGCCAGCGCCTATTCGAGGTCGCGCCCGTTTCGCCGCCTGAATATAATTTAAATAAACGGTGTCCTACCCAGTCACTGATCAATGTAGTTGGGACTACAGCATGGGGCAGACTCCTTGCTGTCCATAAGTGTGCAATCCGATGGTCATGATCCGACGATGATGAGTCAGTCATCTTGGCGTAGGCGTACCAATCAGAACACATCAATACGACCCTGACTGCAGCGGATGTAGAAGGCGACTATATGCACAGGAAGTGGTTGTGCTGCTTACTGCTGGTGGGAACATGAAGATTCGGTTCCTTATCTCGGGCTGATGCGGCCCATTCCAAGTAATTCGGAACTTCAAAATTCATGCACATGTTACTTAGTACCTGACAGGCTGCATGGAGGCAGACTGAATGGTCCATACTGAGAATATTCTGCTGCGGAGATACGATTTACATAAATGAGTCAATGAGTTATTCGCGATTTGTACCATTGACTTTCTTCAAGTATGAGCTTCAGCAGGGAGGAAAAGCGCATGAGGGGCGAGTTTGCTTGCGCGGAATGTCGCAGGTACGCCCCACTAGCCACTTTTTGGGAAAAGGCAAACACTGGCGTTGCCACTGCAATCTCATCTATTTTTTTTGGTGTTAGGTTAAAGACTCGATGCGACAAACAAGGTACTAGCCCATCCATAGCGATGAATTTGCTAGCTGTAAAGTTACTGATCGAGTCACTGCGTAGTGCCATGCTCGACATGCATTAGGAGAGGCTGCGAGGTACTGTGCCCCAGTAGTGCGTCGCCCGGGGTGCAAGCTAGCTCGTAACACCAACCTCACATTTCTCTATAGGTACCATGCCACCCGGTGGGGGTAGTCGGTGTGTTTGCACGCTGCGAATCAAGATTATTATTCACCATCCGTGATCTGGTAGCTTCGTTGGCGTTGCTGAGGAATTCCTCAGACGAAAAATCGCGAAGATGGAGGAGCGCATGCATTCGCTCGAAGATGCATTAGCTATCATTCAAGGTTCAGTATCGCATAAGCCGTACTTACTACTGAACGAGAAACTACCAAACGGAGACTCAGAGGTGGAATGGACGCCCAAAGTCGATCGGGACACAATCACGGACAACGAGTTTAACAAGTATGGTCTTGATGATCTTCTTGGAGCTTTATACCTTGACGATGGTCCACCATCTAACTTGGTGTCCTTCGGAAGTTCTGGTAGTTCAGAGGTACGGAACCGAAATTCGATACTTGGATTTGCATGTCTTAACTGAAGCTTCGACGTTGTTCAGAGTCTTCTACTTGTGAGTACTGTATCTTATCCCGTATGTTCAGTGTGTTGACTTTTCGGGATCGCAGCAAGCAAAGGTGCTCGTAACGGAGTTCTCCTCTCCGACCAACTATGCGGAGGAGATCAACTCTTCCTATCTCCCCTCTGAAATCTGCATCCTTTACCAAGCTTTTCCTTTTACACCGAGCGGAATTTCAACGGAGGCCGTACAGGACTTGATAGAGTCCTATCTTCCGCCAATATCTCGTGCAAAAGATTTGTGTGAGACTTTTTTGCAGTCCATGTCTTGGATGTTCACCGTAGTATCACGTCAATACATCCTCGGCAACTTGATCCCTGCGGTCTACCGACATGCCAATGGGGAGATCCCAACACAACCGATGCCCTATGGGCCACACGACGTCGCTCTTCTTTTCGTCCTCTTTGCAATCGGCGCACTCGTGGATCCTTCGCTTCCACCGTATAATGTAGAGGGTCAACACTACCATATACTTTCACGAGCCGCTTTGTGTTTGCAACCGGTCTTTGCGCATCGCTCTGTGGTGACGATCAAGACACTGCATCTCATGAGTGTATACAACGGCATGTGTGGCATCGACAGAAAGCTAGACAGTTCACAGTCATTGTTGAGCATGGCTGGTCAGGTTGCTCTCCAGGTACGGCCCTTCCACTGTCACGAATTTGGACTCAGAGAAATACTAGATAGGCTTTCGTGCGCCATGCCTTTTATCCACCAACTCGTATAGAACACTGAGTATCTCCTCTAGATAAGGATCCTTCGGTGTGGGGAATTACGGGGAGGGAAGCATACGAACGACGGACGTACTTTTGGTGTGTAAGCGTTCTGTGAAACCTCATCCCTCGTTCACGATGGTACTTGCCGCTAGGAACCTTCTGAATGGAACATTTTGGCAGGTAAGTGGCCTGTAATGCCATGGCATAAATTTCCGTATTGAGAGGTATATTTCTAGAGCCTGTTAGCTGGCCAGCCGCCAGTAATCATACCTTCCTTGATCCATTGTCAAATACCAACCAAGGAGGAAGAGGATATGTACCAATCGGGCGAAGTACCATTAGGCTGTAAGTGAATTTTTCATATCATAAGAAGCCCTGTTACCAACCTCTCCGAATAGTTGGAATCTGGAGTTTTAGTTTTACCCTTGAATGCATAGTTCCCGTTGTGGAGGCCACTCAGGCTGCACAACCTCCTAGTTATGATACTGTTCTCGCACTGGATTGCAAGATTCGTGAATTTTTAGTACCGAATGCAGCAAGCAACGGAGAAATATCGGGGCAAATGCAATCCTTCGCGAGAAGTTACCTACGAGAGCTCAGTGAGTCGGTTTCATTTCTCTGCTGGAATAAAACCAACAACTATTGGAATAGCATTACTCTTCCTGCACCGAAGTTTTTTTGTACAAGCACTGGCAGATTTCCCTTGGGATCCGTTGAGAAGTCCTCTTCGTCAATCGTTTCTGACTGCCTATCATAGTGCAACCAGAATACTCGGTGCGAGTCGGATGCAGTTTACGCATCACCCGGAGCTGTGCGCTCGTGTTTTTCGCATCTGGACGTTCGCATTTTGCGCTGCGGTTCGTGTGGTACCGTCCCCACCATTCGCCCATTGACTGGCGTTTGCGAATAGATTATTGTTGCTACTGTTGCCATAAAGCGGTTGACGGTAAAGCTCGAGCCAGAACCATTCGGACAACTTGATCTCGCGTGCACGCTCTTCCGCGAAGCAGCGGGGACAAGCATCCGAGCACAGAAAGCCTTGGTGGGTGTCTACCCTTCCCAGAAAAATTTTCCGTGGCTGACTGGATTCGCCAGCCTATCCTGTTACGCCTGCGTCGGGAAGCTGCGCAGGTCCAACTTGGGACTCTACCTCGCGAGTCTGGAAAGGCAGGTAGCCCACTTGACAGGGACCATCACCAGGGTGCGCGCGGTGGTCACGAGTCGCCGGTGGAATCGTCAATATGTACCACTCATTATCCATATCCAACTCTGAGCACACCTTGTTCCGGAGCTCCCTGCGCACCATCCGATCAGTATATGCCAGCGCTTCCTCCCCCCATCGTACATCCGCCGCTCGCAAAGATTGTCGAGTCTGACCAGGAACCCCACGTGAGTACTGCTGGAGTGCCCTCTGAATGGGAGGGTTACCGTGAAATCCGATCATGGTCAAGCGTTGGGTCGCATGAATTACCTAATGCTGCGCTCTACGCTAGTCATCATCCTGCGCATGGAGTCGCACTGGAAGACCGGGGGACGTCCTCTATGCACGATCGCACAGGAATCTACATGCCTTCTTATTCATCTTGACATTCGTTACGACCTGTGCGCACTTTGACGATATCTGTGGATACTACGAAAAACGATCGGAGGGGGTAGGAAGAGAGAAAGGGAGAAACGAAGAGAGAGAGGTCAGGTCCATGGAAATATCGGAAGGTCGGAGGAATACGAAGATGTCCTGTCGTCACTAGTGGCAACCCACCGTTATTCGCGTTTCAGGTGGCTTTTGTTACTAAGCAACTTTTACTTCGCGTACTAGTATGACACCAAGTCCATTTACAGCCTCAGTTGTCGTGCCAGTGGTACGTAGTTCCACGGAAGGCATCACTGACCGACAGTGCTATTCGCGCGGAACATCGGACAGGTACATAAGCCGTCGAAAACTTTGTATATTAATTTCCGGCCGGGAAATTCACAAGGTGGATCGCTTCTAAGTCATTGTCGACAAATGAAACAGTTGGTGAAATGTCCGTGGTTCTGAATGGCGGCGGTACCGGTGGTGGCCCCGCGGACTCGGCACACTAGCATGTCTGTTGAACTTTGTCATGCAACGACCCTCCGGCGGATGGGTTTTTCCACCGCAGGCATGGTCCTCTATCCTGCCTCTCCATAAACGCGGTCTTGCGATCACATTCTGGCCTCAGGCTCTCGTGGCGCTACAACCCACTTGGGCACGCACGATCATCGATCATCACTGGTGCCCGACCGTCCGCTACATACGCTGACACGGCCGCATACTTGGGTACTCCGTACTACGCGCCGGCGGAACTTCCAGTTGGCGATCTACCGTCTTTCAGACGAGGGGAGCGTACCTTTGAACGCCACGCGTAATTGACTCAACAATCATGATATGGCGGGCTGCCAGGTGCCTGTACACACGCCGCGGAAAAGGTGAACCGACCATTCGGTGGTTCAAGTTGGATCCATCAGAGCCCCGTTGTTATTGTGCTCGTGTACTACCGGCTCGATTCCTTTGGCTTTTTTGCGACACCAGAGTTCAAAGTTTCGACGTATGGCGATACTAATCAGTGTGTTTGTCGGCGACTCGAAGCGTGTCACGATCAACGGCCACACATGGTGCAGGTGGTGCCTCCGTCGAATTTCATATAGTCACTAATCGGGGAGGGCAACTGTTCCACCGCGCCATCACTCGAAGCATCTACAGGATCCCACCGCCCACTCGTGAGCAACAGCAGGTTCGCAGCAGCGCTTACCTAGAGATGTGCGCTAAGCACCCGATGATGCTTTTTCGAAATTTATTCGTCGTACGTTGGCTGGGTTCAACAGAGAAAAAATGGCATGTTTACGGAACGCGAGCTCAGCGTTCCGACAAGAACACAGGATGCTGCCGCTCAAGAAAAACCATGAGTAAGCAAGGCCGTTACATACCATTACCATGCTCACACCTTGATAGCACGGGCTGTACAACTCCTTCCACCCAGTACTGGATGGTGATCTGTTCTTTGAACACCCTACCCTACAATTCTGATTGGGGCGGTTTGCGCATGCCACGGTCATCGTGAGTTGAGCCTCCGTGGCTCCTGTGTTTTTCGTACTGAGTCACCGTGACACGCAGCTGAGTCCAATTTCAATGAAACCCTTTCCAGAGGAAGCAACATTTATTTAGCATTTCCCTGTGCTCACTGGAAACAGACATTTAGGAGTTTCTGGTGCTGTACCCCCTGAGCGACTGTGACTCACCCGGTCGACAGTTTCAAGTGGCTACGGGGAGAAACCCGACGTGATCGTGATCCGAGTCTGTGGCATAAGTGCGATACCATGCTGACTCGTTCTCTCAGATTGCGCTAGGGCGGTCCCGTCTCGTTATTTCAGACGCTTAGGCGTACCTTTACCTGTAGCGACCCACTAGTGCACGCAGTGGAGAACTGGATGGCACAGGGTGGGTGAAGCTGGCTCCCGGGCCGCCGCGCCTGCCGGGCCACGCAATTGCGCGGCGAGCTGCGACATGGCATGTATATGACTCACCGCCCCCGTCCCTAGATTCGACGGGACCGGCACTTTTATTCCGCAAATACCGGCGGCCGCGTGGCATTCGCATCAGTGTTGAATGCATACTGGATCTAGTCTACGCGATCTGGAAACCCGAATCTATAAACTGGACATGTCGCCGCAACATGGAAACGATGCGCAATAAACTTGTTTGGACGGTACTCATGCAAAACTGCCAAAACTTGACGGCGGCCGCGGAGGTTATATGGCTATATGGAACAACGGAAAGGAGAGAGATGCGTTGTGATTAGTAACTCGCTACATGGTGGATTAGGGGTTACATGAATCTATTGTTCGACAATTGATCAGAATTACAGCAAGTGATGATGATAAACAGGGATTGAACCAAGAATCAAATGAGTCCCAAATATTAACCCGAAAGATCACTATTGTACCGATTAGAGTATCATGATGAAGAAACATATTATACAGTTCAAAAATTGTCCGAGGAAAGCAAGATATCGTGTGAGATTCCGGAGGCATCACCACATGCTGTGGTCCCCGATGGCACCCTTGGCCACGAGACGACAAGTAGGCCATCATTCATAGATGCCGATATGGTACTTATCTAGGGAGAGCATGTTTGAATCCGCACAGGATGAACAGGAAGAATGAGTCTTACCATTGTGCCTTTTGGGACGTGGAGCACACGTTCAAAGCGACCGTATTTTATTTCCTTTGTGGGATACCGTACATCGCTTCCCTGGTCTAAGGGCATCCTTGGACGGCGTTCCCCGGAAATGAGCAGTACATCGTTCTTGTCCAGGTGCACCCTGAGTTCGTCTGACTTCACTCCAGGAAGTTCGAGTGTAGCATTTATGCGCGAGGAAGAAGGATCGTCGCATATCTCAAGCCTATAAAATGGTATCAGCGCTGTGCAAACAAGTGATTAGGTGAGCTTGCATACCTAGGCTTGTAGACAAGACTACCTTGACGTACCCTCCTCTCCAGCGCGATATTCTGCTCCCGTAACATTTGAAAGACATATCTCCGAGCCAGGGCCCGGTCCAAGGCTCGGAAGCGATCTTCTTGAGTAGGTTGGGAAGACAGTTTGCGAGTGATTAATGCAGTGGATGCGACGGTCATGGAAACGTCGAGTCTTTTGTATGGAATGCGAGCCGAGTCTGGTGAGTGTTCATGCGGGCTTGCTTATATACCGAGTCGGATGGAGCATTCGGCATATATCGGGAAAGCAGAGCGCTTAGTCACTGCGTTGGTGCGATCCACACAGCCTTGTTTGGGGCTGTGTTACGCCAAGTCATAGACCGAGACCGGTCAGATCTTCGAGTCACAGCTATGTATTGTGAATCACAGCTTGAAAGTCCCACTGCGGGACGGATATGAAGGAGGGAATTCCGAGGCAGATTTGTGAGCAGATGTGACTCAGTGTAGTAGCGTAAGAAACGTGACCACGACGCCACAACCAAGTCCACCCCCCGCACAGTTGAAATTCTCTTCCAAAAACACCATCATGAGCAAGGTCGTCTTTGGTGCGTGTGTCCTTCTCGCGTCTTTTTCGGGCTCACACTATGTCACATAGTCGGAAATGTGCCCTACAACATGGGCGAGGCAAGCATTTTTTCACCTTTCCATCCATCTTGTCCTGAGCTCCCCGCAGGAGCAGTTGATCGATGTCTTCAAATCTGTCGGTCAAGTCGTTGGCTTTAGGTGCGACTCTCGTCCTGTCCTCTTTTTTCGCACTCCAATACCTCTTCAGGCTCGTTTTCGACAGGGAAACTGGAAAACCTAGAGGTTACGGTTTTTGTGAATTTGCTGGTACATCCAATCCATTTTCCGTCTTTCACTTTTCGACAGTTGTCTGACCCATTCCGACCCGTTGTGCGCCCATCAAAATGCTTCCCTTGCGCCTGTGCTTCTGTCCTTCGTGCCCCAAGATCATGAAACCGCTCTTTCTGCTGTGCGAAATCTCAACAACGTCGACGTCGGTGGGCGTCCCTTGCGAATTGATTTGGCGGACTCGGATCCTTTTCTCGAAGGCAAGACTACAGTGCGAGGGGAACTACTAGACGGTAGTGATCCGAGGGCGCATTGGCGTGAACGTCATCGAGACAGAGACCGCGACCGTGACCGCGACAGAGACCATTATGACCATAGAGACCAGAAACCTCAAGACCCGGCCGCCTTTCTGTCATCCCTACCTTCCGGTGTTCCGATACCCCCTGGGTCTACTGCATTAGATTGCATTAGTCAGACACTCGCTACGATGAATCCGGCTCAGTTAGTGGAAGTCCTGGCACAAACGAAGGTGTGCAGCGGTTTTCAGAAACGTGTCCGAACAGTTTTGTGAATAACACGCCGACCCTGGATCGATTGCTTCCCCTTTCTTTAGGCATTTGTGATTACACACCCTGAGCAAGCCCGAGCATTGTTGATGGCTCATCCGCAGTATGCCTATGCGCTTTTCCAAGCGCTGCTATTGAACAAGATTGTAGATCAAACGGTCCTTCAGGTATGTCCGACGTCATGGTGTACGATGGCAGTCCGAGAAGCGCTGTTTTTTGAAACATGCATCCGTAGCGTATGTTGCAAGCTACCGTGGGTAGCACTGCACCTCCGGGACCTCCGCAGCCGCCCCCACCTCAGATGCCGACGTATCAACCACCTCCGCCTTTACACTCAACGCCCCCCGTTTTGCCACCGCAGATGTCTCTCCCTCCGTCAGCAGGCCCAAGCATGTATCAACAACCCCCTCACATGGCGCCACAACACGCCTATTATCGGCCACCACCGCCTCCGCCGCCCCAGCCCGCGCCTCCCGCACAAGCCCCCCCGAGTTCAGTGCCCGAGCTCAATATAGACCCCGCCCAGCGCGTAAGTCGATGGCTCAATGATGAGCGCACGGGACGCTAACGTGTAATTTTTACAGCAAATGTTACTTCAGGTATTAAGTTTGACACAGGATCAGATTAATGGGCTGCCTCCCACGGAACGCGATGCTATCCAGGCCTTGGTATGTTATTGCTGTAAACAAAGTGCTTCTCTTTTGACGTGGCATCCGATCACAGCGGAATCAGTTCATGGGCGGGATTACCGCATGAACGAAAAAGAAGGGTCGGAGTTGGATGTCGGCATCGGGGGGGCTAGGAACAAAAGTACTTTGAACCGTTCCGTCACGAAAACATGTGTTTATCCCCGAACATACAATCTAAATTGCGCCATACTTTCAAACGAGCTTATTCTCGAGACGCCGCAAGTGCTTGAGTGCAACCAGTTTGGCAGTCACCTCGTCCAACGGTACCATCTCACCCTTTGATTTCGTGCCTACATCATCTCTGTTCCGCACGTTGACCGACCGACCGTCGAGTTCTTCTTGGCCAACGACTGAAAACGGCAAGACAAATTGTCGGAAAAGATCCGTTGAACGAGAATGAAACATACCCAAGAGGAAATTGTATTGCGCGATCTCTCCGTTGCGAATTTTCTTGGGGAGTGTGTCAGCTCCATTGTCAACGTCCGCGAACAACCCCAATGCGGTCAGCTTGTCGGCGATCTCCTGAGCATACTCTTTCTATATACGCCCGCACACACCAAACGGGGGTTATGTGAGCGGCGGAGAATGGATCCGAGAACGCACGACACGACTCACGTAGGGGACCGCAACGGGGATCACGAGCACTTGGCGAGGAGATAACCAGAATGGCCTGTCACATTCCCAAACATTCCGTCATTGAACGCGTACGGACGTAAACACGGCACGTACCATTTCCCACCAAAGTGCTCCGTGACGATGGCGATGAACCGTTCGAGACTGCCCAAGATCGCACGATGAATCATCACCGGTCTCGAAGGGGGCTTGTCGGGGTTCGTCATTTCCTCCGCAGACCGGTACTTGAGGTTGAACCGTTCCGGAAGCTGGAAATCGAGTTGGATGGTCGCACACTGGAATGATCTACGTAGCGCGTCCTTGATGTAGATGTCAATCTTGGGCCCGTAGAATGCACCGTCTCCTGGATTGATCCCCCACTGTCCAGCGTATTGCTTGTCGAGGGCCTCTTTCAGTTGCTACTCACGTGCAAGTTAGCATGCAATCGTGACCAGAGATAGGGGGTTTGACTGACAGCTTCAGCGACATCCCAAGTTTCTATCGTTCCGAGGAAATTCTCTGGACGCGTAGACAACTCCATCCGGAACTCAAAGCCAAACAATCCGTACACATGCTGCATAAAATCAAACAGAGCCTCTATTTCTGAGGTGATCTACAACAATAAGCAGTCAACGAGAAAGCTGCGGTTTGCACTGCATGCGCCCTCACCTGTGATGGCATGCAAAACACGTGCGTGTCATCCTGCATGAAGCGCCGGACGCGAGTCAACCCAGTCAGCGCACCTGAGGCCTCATTCCTGTGTACGACACCGAACTCAGCCATCCGGATCGGTAACTCTTTGTAGCTCCGGTCCCGGGAATCAAAGATGAGGCAATGACCGGGACAATTCATCGGTTTAAGGGCCCACTTCTCCTTCTCAATGTCGAGCGTGAACATATCATCCTTATAATTTTGCCAGTGTCCCGAGGTCTCCCACAGTTTCGAGTTGTACATGTTGGGCGAGATGACTCATGACGATGTCAGACAAGGGGACTGTCTCTGAACCGAAATGCTCACCTTCTTGGTAGCCGCGTTTGACGTACTCTGACTGCGTCCATGCTCAGCGACCTGGGCGGAAATGACTCGATAAAGGTACATACCCTCATCAACTCGAGCAACGTGTTGTAGATCCGGGTGCCATGGGGTAAAAAGAAACAGCTCCCTGGACTGAGATCATTGAAAAAGAATAGCTCTTGTTCCTGGAATGTGGGGTAAATACAATTCATCATCACTCAATCTCTCGATCGAATCTTACCCTGCCGATTCTACGATGATCACGTTTAGCGGCCTCAGCCAAAAATGCTTTGTAATCCGACATTTGTTTTTTGTCCGGGAAGGAGATCCCGTATACCCGTTGCAAAGAATCGTTTTTCGCATCCCCCAAAAAGTAGGATGCAGAGTTCTGCAAAGACGATCAGTTATATCCAAGCAAAACAAAAATCGAGCCGTCGACAGACCTTGGTGACCATGAACGCCTTGATCTTGCCAGTATGAGGAATATGAGGCCCGACACACAAATCGACCATTGGCCCGCAACGGTAAACAGTGGTGGATGAACCATCGGGAATCTTGGTCTCGATGAGGTATTTCTTGTACTTGTTATACTGTCCCAGCGTCCCGATCGATCAGCCGTTGGTGACAACGCACGACCTTTTTTGTGTGTGTCGACTCACGCTAAACATCTCCAAGAGATTCTCCTTTGAAACAAGTAGTCGTTCAAACTTTTGCTTATCCTTGATCGCACTCTCGGCGACCTTTTCGAGTGCGGGGTAATCCGCATTGGCGACGACTCTACCATCGCACGATTCAACAACAATAAAAGGTCAAAGGCGTGGCGACGTACCTGTCCTCGATCGCCATTTCATAAAAGAACCCATCGTCCGTCGGTGGTCCGATGCAAAGATGACATCCATAATGTCTCTCTGCAGCCTCTCCAAGAACATGCGCCGACGAATGCCAAAACACGCGTTTACCTAGACCAAGCGCGTCATTCGCACCGCAAGTAGAAAAGAAAGACGTGCCTACCTTCTGGATGTTCAAAGTCTAGCAGATCGAGCTTGCACGAGCGCTCGAGCGGCCGTTCGAGATCCCAGAGAACGTCGTCGACCTTTTCTCGTTGTCGTCACGACGAGGAAGCTGGATTCATCGAGCGGTCACCTCACCTTTGCGATTACGACGCGCTCCGAGAGACTCTTGGAAACCTCCTTGGCAACGTCCATCGGACTCGTCTCCCAACTCGTTCCGCTTCGTTCAGACCCATCCTGCAACGTGATCGTAATCGCCTCCCTCGGTTGCGCTAACGAAAACCCAACACATCAGCACCACAGAAAATTTTTCAACAGAGGCATAGACACCCACCTCTTGCAAACTCGTCATACTCGGTGCGCAATCGTTCAAATAGTCGGATGCGCTGATCGATGTATTCCGGCGGTGGCTGGAGCTGTCGTGCACAAGATAGTTGGGATCAACGTCATCGTCGTCCATCGTGCCGCGGGAAATGCGTACCTCGAGCGGGTACTGTGACCCAGCGGTCTGAGCCTTGTCCTTTTTCTCCTTTGGCTGCTGTTTCTTTCCCTCCCCTCCTGGATGTGGGCCGTTTGCGAGTACGGCTGGTTGTGAGGACGATGCGACGGACGCCATCGTACGTAGATGTCGCTGCGAGACGGGAAGAAGCCTATCAAGACGATGGTGTAGGGTACGATACGACCTGTGTGTGGGCCGAGCGAGCAATCCAAGCATTGACAGTGACTCGACGTGTCTACTTTTGGACGTGTCACAAAAGATTAAAAAAAATAATTACGCTAATCAGTAGACCCGACTCGCCACACCTTGAGCACACCCGCCCGATCCCCACTTACGATCCCCCCTCGAAACGGTGCATCGATACATGCCAGCGCCGTAATAATATCCTGATGCGCCTTGAGTAAATTCTGCTGGTGATGCGAAATCATCGACATTCGCTGCGGCGCGCGATTGTTCTGGCTCGTCGCGTTCGGCGACTGCACCCACGTTTCGACATAACTCGTCACTGCACCGTTTGACGAACGAACCGTGCTGCACACACACACACACACACGAGTCAGCACGGCACCACCACCACGCACAACTCGCCCTGCGCACCTATAACTTGGCCGCTCGTTCTCGGGCTCCGCACTCACCAACACCGACGTTCGTTCCACCTTGCTCACATCCCACAACCTCACCCGCCGATCCTCAGACCCACTCACAATAAACCCTCGATTCCTACTCGAACTCGGCACGTCCGCCGACAAATCCACAATTTCGGAACGGTACATCCCCGGGTGACCCCCGAAATCCAGCCCGACAAGCAACGCGCGGACGTCGGGCGACGGGGCGGGCAACGAATCATCCCGCTGCATACTCTGCGAGGATCCACGGTCCCGTCGTGAAAACCCGGTGTTGGCATAGGCTGCGCCGCCAGGGTAGCGCGAGTTGACAAGCGCAGCGACAGCAGAGGCTGGATTCTGCTCTGCTTCGGCGCCAGTTTGCTCTTCAGGCTCTTGTGTCGGCTCAGACGCCGACGCCGACGTTCGCGTCATAAAACTCTCCACCAAGACCGTCTTCTCGATATCCCACACCTCGATCAACGTCGACGGTGCTGGCTCTGGATTCCCTTTCCATGTCTCTACCGCGACCATCACCCACCGTCCCTTGCCTTTCGTAGGATGTACAGCGCACTGGTGTACGCGCGCCGTTCTGCCAGCGCCAGACCGACCGACTTGCCAACTCTTGAGCAGTAACCCGAACCGCTTATCCCAGAGCGAGAGCACCCCCGACGACGTCCCCACTAGAATCCACGTCCGTTTTCGATCCATACACATGCATGTGATCGAGCCGAAATGTCGGGGATTTTCCAACCGTTGCAACACACGCATCGTCCGTAGATCCAACGTGACAACGACACCATGCGTGGTCGCATACACCAAATTCGACGCCGCGTCTAAGCCAGTCGCTCAGCACGCCCTACACGTCCCAAAAAACCACGCACCGGTATTGAAGTGCGACATGCAGGTCACATACTCTCCAGGCGATTCGACCCTATGTTCTCGTACGGCTGACAACTTACCGTACTTGGGCAGCGATCCTGACTGGTTCAAGTGTACGCGCACGACATGCACGCTCCCGTCCTCTCCCGCACTCGCAAAACAGTGCACGCCCTCGATGATACACACACACTTGACGCGCGCATGGTGTTGCGTGTACGTATGTCGCGGTTTACTCGTGACGCTTCGTTCCAACCGCGCCGTATCCCAAACTTTGACGGTCCCGTCGTCCGAGGCTGACACAAAGAAGGAGTGGTCGGGAGCAACGGCGAGCCCGGTGATGCAATCCGTGTGGGAATGGAGATGGGCCACAAGCTGCGCTTCGACGCGACGAGTACTATTGTCTCGGGCGATGAAACTC
The DNA here is from genome assembly GCA_038089535.1 of Hemileccinum rubropunctum. Classification (NCBI taxonomy): domain Eukaryota; kingdom Fungi; phylum Basidiomycota; class Agaricomycetes; order Boletales; family Boletaceae; genus Hemileccinum; species Hemileccinum rubropunctum. The sequence goes on along the minus strand of JBBPLC010000032.1, from coordinate 105,448 downwards.
TGGCGTGCGGCGTTCCGCCGGCGAATCGGTCCTTCGTGCGCGCGAGGACCGAAATCGTATTGGAGCTCACGGTTGTTGTCCAAATAGAGGTTTTCGAGCAGGGTGTTGATCCCCACTTCCTGGCCGTCTGTGCAGCCATGTGTCAATACGCAAACAGGATGGGCTGAGTAATACGTACCGTATGTAGATATTGGCTGGAGGGACGTGACGCGCGATCGAAAAGTCTGCCGAGTGGGACCCGCAGTGGAGGTGGGCGAGGATCGCCCTGAGCGCTCTGGCGAACACTCTGAACGTATGCGTGAGGGGGCTTCGAGAACCCCAACGGCGTTTGTATTGGACGACCCAACAGCAGGCGCAGCCTTTTGGCCATCCGTGCTCCCAACCTGGATTCTATGCGGTGCACGGAGCGTTGATGAATTCGTTGTCGATACCACCGAGTCAGTCGGACTCCCGGGACGATCGTGAGCTGGAGGTGGGTTTGGAGGGCTAAGCGTAGAGGTGGTCGTTCCCGCATGTGAATGTCCCGCGCGCTCGCGAGCTGCAGCAGCGAGATTGAGAGACGAGCCAGAGCTGTTCATGATGACAAGTCGTCGTCGGAGCTCGTCGGATGCGGGCGTGTTGAAGGGATGGTCGACGCTAGTCGTCCGACTCATCCGGGGCGTACCAAGTCGAGCCAACATATCGTTCGAGCGGCGGGAGGAACGCGAGAGGTCGGTAGTGCGCGATTTGAGAAAGACGGTCTGAGGGACCACGGAAAGCTTCTGGAGCTCGACGTCCCCTGTCGTACGGATGATCTTTTCGTAGTCGGGTTCTAATCGCAGGCGAGAAGTAAAGCTACGACGCTTGGATAAGTATTGATCGATCGAGCATATAGTCTAGAACGCACCTCGACGCATTGTTGGCGAGTTTGAGAATGTAATCACGCATTGCACCGATTTTTGCCTCGTCAGCAACAGTCATGCCTAGGTTCTGTAGCTTTGACCATTGGGCCTCATCCCTGTTCCGCAGTAAGAGATGAGACCGAGTGCTGATGAAAGACTTACTCTTCAGTTCTGCTCTGCTTTGAAACATTGTTAGTTCCTCCCTTGCGCATCGAAACGATGCTCTCTCGCGAGGACTCGACCTTGATTGCGGGACGCCGTTGACTTTGCCAAAACGTTGTTCGCTCTGCCTTCATGGCCCATTGAACTGCGCCGTCGAAAACCGGACGGGGTAGCTGTAGGACATAAGTTTGCTGTTCAACCATGTCGGACGACGCTACATACGGGCGGCTTCATGGCTGCTAGCAAGCTCTGTTCATCTACTTCTTTTACGTCGCAGCGCAGGAGATGGCGCAGGGAGGGGTACAGGATGCACCACACGTCGCTCGGTTGGAGATGTTTCGCTGCTGATGCGATAAAAGCAGCTGCACCTGGTCACGAGAATGTTGGCGTGCAACGCAAAGCTGGGAAACACCACGACGAACCTTGTCGTATCCAGATGTTGGGATGGTAAAAGAAGCATAGCGTCGCACTCATGAGTTCCCATATGCGCATCTTTTGGAACAGTCCGAGTTCGCAGAGACTGGTGAGAGCAGACAAGACATGGGCGACGACACTCTCCTCGACGTCTGCACCAGTGAGCAGTCCAATAACGAGATGGGTGAGTGTACTGACCTGAGAGCGCCTGTACCATCAATGGCAAGATGTATTCGTCTAAACTTCGTCCTCCGGCACAGGCCGCAACGTCGACGATGCTCTCAAAAAATGCTAGTCGAAGTAACCAGTCTCGGTCATTGAGATATGTGATCATGTGGCTGAGGATGACGTCGTTTGTCTTTTGCCGACCCAAAAAAATGCAGAGAGCGCTGATGTTGTGTAGGACGGCACGTTTGACAATGGGCGATGGATCCATGAGGAGCGCTGCAAGTTGTTCTTGGATGGACAGATGGAGGTCGTACAGGGATGCGTCGTAAGAAACCTAGAATCCAGTCAATAGAGCGGGTGTTTTCGCATGGACGCGACGTACTTCAAAGTGGACTTGGTCGTATTCTTGTTTATCGTTCTTGACACCAGGAGCGACGCCGTGGGTTTTGAGAGCGGATCCCATTTCGAGATAACGTAGTGCCGTGTCTGCGAGGGGAGCGATGCACTGGGCATAGGTGGCACGCACAGAGACCTCTGTGTCTTGAACGAGATATCGGACGTTTGGGATGATGTATTCGGGAAACATGGAGACGTTGGATGGTGTGATCACGGTGACATCCATCAACTGTGAACGTGTTCAGTGTGGTGTTAGAGTGTTGGAAGGACACCCACGATTTGCATGAGTGTTCTGATGGCGGCGACGCGCACGCTCGCTACTTGGTCTCGCAAGAGTTCTACGACGTAGGGGACAGTGCGATCCAACTTGGATTCGTCGGTGAGGTGAGCACAAAGAGCCAAGAGAATGTCGAGTGCACAGATGCGTGACGAAGGCAGTGAACAGTTTCTGATGTTTGCGAGGACGAGAGAGAGGAGGATGAGAGCAGGACCATCTTCTGCGGGCGTTGTAAGCGGAGATGGGGTATAAGAAGGGATTTGCAACGAAACAGGAAAGATGTCCTGATGTGTAGTGTGAGCCAAGCACGTGTGTAAAACAAAAAAAGGGTGGACCTGATGTTGAACGGCAGTAGTATTGTCTGCTCTTGCATCCGTGGAGAGGTAGGGTTCGACGGATGCGTAATCCTCCCAAACTCTGTGTATGCAGCGATCGCTGTCGGAGAAGTCAGCGTTGGTGGGTTCCTTATTCTTGGAGGGTTGTGGTGTGGCGGTAGAGGGAAAGGTGGGCCGTTCGCTGAAAGAGGCGACGTAATCGTGAAGGAAGGAATAAAATGATTCGGGCAAGACATGACCTCGGGCGGTGGCGAGTGCGGCGTTAAAGGAGGGACGAGAAACAGGGTCGAGGGATATCATTTGTAGTATCATGGTCTATCGAGGTGATATTAGGTGTACAAAGGTAATGTAGGAGACTTACCCGGATGCCATGATCCTCGATCAAGGCTAGCTGAGCATCGACCGAGTAGTCGCCATCGCGATATTTGAAGAGTTGACTGAGAGAAAAGAGGGGTGCACCTTCGAGGAACATTTCTGCGATGACGCATCCTGTGCTAAAGACGTCCATTGCTTCTGTGACACGGTCGTTTGGAAGAGAGATGGACTGTTTGTAGAAACGCTCTGGTGCGATGTAGCAGGTGCGTCTTCCGCTCGTGTCGTAGAAAAAGGAAAAGTCGGAAGGATCGTCGAGAGGGAGACGGGTTGGCTTGTAGGGAGCAAAGTCTGTGAGGTAGATCCAGTTTGATGACGTGACGAGGATGTTTGTTGATTTGATGTCACCATGGGGAGTGTCTTTCTGGTGAGCGAGTGCGAGGGCGGAGAGGAGTTGGTAGACGATCCACTTTTTCTCGATGGTGGCGAGAAAGGGACGGGTGCTGAGAAGAGGTGGGTGAAGAGTGTCGGACATGGGTGGTGGTGGACGTACCTGATGCGGTCATAGAGGTTGCTAGCGATCCACTGACGAACGAGATAGCCAGCCTTGTCCGACTCTACGAACGCCTGGTAAGAGTAGACGTTTGGGATGTCTTGGAGGGCATCCCTGTCGACTGGTTGCCGGTGAGGGTAATAAATGAAGAGAGAAAGAGAACGGACGCTTTTGTTTTCTGTGGTATGCGGCGAGCGATACGGAGGGGTCATGTTTAATAAAGATCTTGACGACGAGCGGTCCGTTGGTGTGGCGACACCTGACCGTCTTTAAGAAGCGAGACTGACCGATGCTGTGGGGTGTTGATAGGAAGGAATGGTTGTTATGTATTCACGCACCTCTTTTCGTATACGATATCTGAGGTGAGCTCAGCTACGAACGCGTCCGGTGGTGTTGCGAGCGATGACTGGACGGTGCCCATGAGAACACGTGTATATTTGTGACATCTAGTCACGTTGTTTTTTGTGACATTGAGTTGACCATCGACGACGACGAGAAGGCTCGTGGGAATCCAAAGAGGGATGAATTACCCGTCTACTGGTCAAGACTTGTCCTACATGATACCCAAATACGCCCCCCACCACCAGCACGCCGTCAATCCGACTCAGCTCATCGCTTCGAATCCGCCCATTCAACAACAACAACAACAACAACAACAACTCACTCTCACTCCAGCTCAACTATTACAACAACAACAACAGCAACAACTTCCCTTTCGTATCCCTCTACGTTACCCTCGTCACATTCCCGATCACGAACATGACTCTCCCGACCGCCCTTCTTCTTCTTCCTCTCTACACCACCATGAAATGCCCCCTCCCTCCTCTCGTCCCGGTACCGCATCGGGTCCACAACGCATTAACTTGCACCCAACTCAAATACAAATGAACCGTCCACCAACTCGCTCCGGTCATCCCTCTCCCAAACAGTCCCCGCGCATCGGTTTCGGTCATTTGGCTCCACCCGCACCCGGTCCACCTATCAACGGAATCCCCCCTCAGCCAATGCATGCAATCCCAATCCCAATGTCGAACACGGGTCCGTTGATGGGCCCTCCACTCCTCCCTCACAGCATGCGCGAACCCATGCCATCCATGCCAGTACACCGTGAATCGGTCGGTATGGTCACACCACCGATCCCTCAAAACATCCCTTTGGCAACCCCCTTCATCACCCTCGATAACCCTGGCGTACCCCCCATGCCACGACAGAGCTCGCAACCCCCTCCACAGCAATCACCCGCCCGTCAAGTCCCCGCTCCAATCCGCTCCCCAATGCCCCCCATGCGAAAAATGAGCGAGATACCCGGTCCAGCTCCAACTCCACCCGTCAACGTACCCCCCATTCCGGGCACAACACCCGGTCAAAAACTCCCCCCTCACATCGCCTCTCTTAATCCCGCCGTAACCAAGATATCCTACATTCCCTATGTCGTACCACCAAAACAATCCGACCCGTCCGATCAATCCGACGAACAAGACAAGAAACCATCCACAGACGAATCACCCACCGACTCCGACAAGGACGAGTCCAAACCACCGGTCAACATTCAAGACCCCGTACCAATGCTCACTCCTTCCGAAATAGCTTCACTCAAAGGCGTCATGCGTCACGACTCCGCATACGACACCGTATATCGTGCAAAACAAGCGAGAATGCTCCAGGAATTACGGACAGCTGGTCCGAGCGGTAGATTGGCTTGGTGGGACAGAGACTATCCTGCCAATTTGGGAATCAACCGACGTCCAGAACGATTCGACGTTCGCTATCCCCGTCCACCGCGAACAGACAATATGGCTACCAGGAAAAAAGGAGCAAGGCGGGAAGGCATTCGCATGTCAGTCTTTTCTTCCTTCATTTTCTGCAGCCGTCACGGTTGAGCATTCGACAGACCGAGGAAACTACCGCCCGAGTTGGCAAACCGCCCAGAGCAACTCGTACCGATTCGACTCGAATTCGACGTCGAGCATCAAAAGATGCGCGAAACATTTGTCTGGAATCTAAACGGTCAGTCACCATCCTTTTTATTCTTGCCTCGCTCAACTTCGTGTGGGACAGACCCTGTCATCACTCCCGAATTGTTTGCACAGACCCTGGTCGAGGATTACGCCCTCCCACCCACCTATCACAGCGTGATCACCAAGTCAATACAAGAACAATTGAGCGATTTCAAAGCCCACATTGCTAGCATAGACACAGACTGGAAACCGCCTGCGATCGAGATACCCCACTCCGAAGGCCCCGCCGCAGAGGAACAAGACGACTCGGACATCGAGATTGAGCACCATCTTCAACGACCTGCCCCCGACCGTGACGTCGACATGCCTCGCATAGACAAGCAAGACGACGACGTGATCGTAGGGCGGGGCACGCTAGACGAGGAGGTAGTCAAGTGGTGGGAATCGTGGCGGAAGCGCGCAAAAAAGGAGGTTCCAATGCGCATCCTGTCAACCAATCGGCGGAAGAAGCGCAAAATCACTGCCAAGATCGAGGACCCAGAAGACACGAGTGGGAGCATCGGCAATACCAAGGAGAGACCGCGGACCGTGGACGAGTTTGAGGTGGACGAAAAGAAGGTGTTTGAGGATTTGCGGATATTGATCAAGGTGCGCAGCGTCGCGGTGTCGTTGGCGGCGTGTTGACCGTGTATGCGTTAGCTTGATATCATCGTGGGCTCGATGAAGCTGGACGATCAATTCGAGTGGGACCTTGAAAACCAGGATGCGTCCCCAGAACAATTTGCCGAGGTGTATGCAAACGAGCTGGGTCTAGGCGGAGAGTTCAAGTGAGCACCCGCATTTAAACCATGCGGACATGCTGTCTAACCTATGCCCAGGACCGCCATCGCGCACTGCATACGGGAACAAGTGCAGGTGTACCAAAAATCCCTCTTCCTCGTGGGCCATCCCTCTGATGGCTCAGCCGTCCAAGACGATGACCTTCGCATGTCTTTCTTACCCAGCCTTACTTCTGCTGCCAGAACGCTGGACCAAGTCCAGTCCTTTACGCCCATTCTCAACTACCTCAGCGACGGCGAAATCGAGCGGAACGAAAAGGAGCGAGAAAAGGAACTTACCAAGAGACGGAAGCGAAACACGCGCGGTCGGCGCGGTGTTGCACTTCCAGACCGTGAACCCATTCGAACTTACCGTACCCCCGCTATTGGTTTCCCCGAGCTAGATCCTGCGACACTTGCCCTTGCCGCTGCTGCAAGTGCGCCTACATCCAGACGTGCGGCCGCAGCAGCAGCCTCGCTGACAATTGCCAACATGGTGGCATCAGAGAACGGACAGGCCATCTTGCCTCTGCAGTTGCCGCCCCAACAGTTGCAACCGCAGGTGACATTGTCCTTGGGCAAGGAGAAGAAACCAAAGGGGCTGTTCAAGGCACCCGACTATCCTCCTGAAATCCTACATCCGCGCGCCCGCGTGACCGCCCCAACACCGACGACAGCAATGGAATCTGCCTCCATGTTGCCATCGTCGTTACTTGAAAATGACCCACCACCCGCGGTCGTGACCCCTGCACCGCCTGATCCCAAGGCAAGTGCAAAGAAGGCAAGGGAGAGTGAGAGGGAAGCAAAAGAGAGGGAATTTGCGGATGGACAACATGCCAACGTGATTAATGGGGTTTGGCACTGCTCCAACTGTGGCTGTCCGGAAAGCATCGCGATCGGACGACGAAAGGGTCCTTTGGGAGACAAGTCCCAGTGTGGAACGTGTGGTATGCCAACCCTCTTTTCTATTTTTTGATACATGTGATCGATATCATATTAGGCAAGTTTTGGCATCGGCATCGACGTCCGCGGCCGGTTCAGTACAACTCGGATCTTCAGTACCATATGAACTTGAGAAACGAGGAGCTGGGCAAAACAAGCGCCAAGAAACGAGGTCGGGCGGCGAATTCCGTCGCTGCAGATGGGGCGGAGACACCAAGCCGGCAAAAATCCGAATTATGGATCGAGGTACCGACACGACCGCCAACCTCGGCGACGATACTTCCGTCCGAGGACGATCGACCAGTATCGCCAGTATCAACAGCGTCGAGCGTATCCGAAGCGCCTCTCGCCCAACAATCTCTGAAAACGAACGGTGCGAATCAATCCACATCGACCGTACCACCCCGTCCGACGACGCCCGACTCACCACGACCGCCTGCAAACGCGAATTTGAGTTCTCCAAGTGGAGATCCCGTCTCGAATGCGAGCGGGGCATACGTGAGCGCACACGTTTTCTGACGCGGATGCTATTGATGCTCAAACGTCAAGTGAACAGTCTATACCCGCGTGGCTATCTGGTGCGATCGTGTCATTGCAAACCAAGTATCCAGACGATAAATTCGAGGCGATCTTGCGCAAATCATCACCCAAGGCAACACCAGAATGGCGGATAAAGTGTCTAGACTGCCCTGGCAAGGTACGTCGGCTATGCAAGACCTGCGGTTTTTCTGATTGCAAGGGTGCGGTAGTTGTACAATCCTGGACCGGGCGATTCGTTGTCGAATTACGAAGTACATTTGAAGAATCGGCAACATCGGCTACGCGTTTCGAGTCGCATGAAGGGTGGTTCGTCCTAGGCCGCGTCTGTATTTACGAAATTTTGCATTCTCTCTCCTCTGACTCTCTTTTTTACTCTTACCTTTTTTTTTTTTCTGTGGCAAATTTGAATGATCTTGCTTACGATCCCGCTGTGTTCGTGTACTTGCTTGTACATACCTTATTATCATGTTTATCGTGCTTTCTTTGGAAAAAAATGTGCGCTTGTACTGGCTGTCCTCGTCCGATCTTACGCCGTATCACACTCACGTTCCGTCTGTACCGACACCACTGCAATGATCCACCAACTCCCAAACAAGTCCACTGAGTATTCCCACCACAGGTGGATAGGCTGTGCACGCTCCGTCCACAGAGGTTAAAGGCCCCCTTGCTGTACCTCCCGCACCTCCCGCACCTCCCCCTACGCTCCGTTGTGATACTAGTATGCGCCTCATATTCAGCTCCACCAACCACATGAACACCGACATCTCTGACGACCGGGGATACATCTACTACACCATCTCCACTCCCCCCGCGTTCAACAAGGTGACGACGATCACCAAGTACCGGTGGACAGACGCGGACATGACCGGCGAGCCGGAGACGCTGGGCGTCATCGAGTGGCATCGATGGTCACAGACGATGTTTCGGTTCGATGGGAGGGTAGTTCCCGCGGACGAAATGCTGTTTAAGCGCCCGTTCAACGGGTAAGATCAAACCATGTGCACCACATACTATCCCGAGTCATCGTTGACGCGCTTTTTCCCAGTGGTCGGTTTTTCACAGGCCCTGATCGCAAGGGATACAAGTGGAAACTCGACCCGTGTTGTTGGGTGCGTTCCTTTCTCCGGCACTACTAGCAAGCGGGAGCTCAAGTTGTGATCGATGTTGCAGCTAAGACCAGCCGAGTCCGCTTTCCAGCTCGCCCGGTTCCACAAGAAGAATTTGGGGATTATGAAACCGGCGCATCCGCCGTATCTGGACGTCTCGGATAGGGTGGTTTCGATGCTGGATCACATCGTCTTCACGTTTGTCTATGTCGAGTCGTTGCGGATAAGCCAGCAGAACAGAACTCGGGCTGCCAGAGTGATGCCAGGAGCGGGAGTGATGCCGGGAGCGATGCCAGGAACGGTTGCAGGAATGACGGCAGGGGCCCCCACCTGTTAGTAATGGGTCGGGGCTCGTAAGAGTTGACCTCTTCCGTGGCGGCGTGAAATCATTCGTTGATTTTATGATGCGCCCTTGTAGTTATGGGCTAGACTGTTTGAATCAGATGTAACATGCACATGGCCAAGTCGTAGCGCGTTCCGTATGTAAGATCTCGTATTGTGCAAATCAATATTACTAGTATCATGGGATCGGATGTTGATCATGAGATAGATCGTTTATCGTGGAGTCATGAACCTGGTGACCATACCTGAAGTATTAATATTTGACAGATCACGAATCGTTTGTGCTGGTATCACGCTCAACGATGGCCAACACTGCGATCAGAGACCTCTCCCAGTTATGGCGACCTGACACAGATCAAAGTAGGCCTGAGTTGATACCAGGCCAAGTATACAGACCAGACATTCTCGCTGTGATCGAGCGCACGATCAATGCGCTCCGTCCTGCGTTGAGGACGTTGAGCGATAAGATCCATGGTGAGTCCTTCACCCGTCCAAATGTGTGGATTGATCATGCATGCATGCATCTATCCATCCATCCATCCATCCCGATATGATATGCAGCTCGGCCAGAACTCAAGTTCGAAGAACAGTAAGCCCCCGAGTTTGACACTTTTCGAATCATCGATGTCATTTGTTGGTGTACAGTTATGCGCACGACCAATACACGGAGTTTATGGAGACACAGGGATTCGTGGTGCAGCGGCACTACCTTCTCGACACTGCTTGGAGCGCGACGTTTACCCACGACAAAGGCGAGACGGGAAGTGGCAAGATTCTCCCCGTCCTTGGCGTGAATTCGGAGATGGACGCGTTACCCGGGATCGGACATGCGTGTGGGCATAATCTGATCGGCGTGGCGGGGGTTGCGATCGCGTGTGCGGTCAAGGCGGCGATGGAGACATTGGATATCGATGGGAAGGTGGTCTTGCTTGGGACACCTGGTGAGCCTCCTTTGTCTGTCCTTGTGTTGGATCGATGCCCACTTTTTGTGACAGGTGAGGAGGGCGGTTCTGGAAAGGTGCTGTTGTGGGAGAAGGGGGCGTACGAGGGATTGGATGTTTGTTTGATGTACGTGTTGGCCATCTGCCAATGAACGGGTCTGATACTTTGAGCTCAGGTGTCATCCTGCGCCTGGTCCACCGCATTCTGCCAGTCTGACCAGTTCGCTGGCTGTCGTCCAGCGCACGGTGGATTACACTGGACACACGTAAGCAACGCATCGTATTCCATGTTCCCTGACTCAAGAATGTTCATCGTCCTTTGACATTTTCAGTGCGCATGCGGGTCTCAGTCCTTGGGAGGGCCAGAACGCCCTCGATGCAGCCGTACTCGCATACACCAACGTCGGACTCTTGCGCCAACAAATTAAGCCCACGCATCGCGTGCATGGCGTATTTGGCGGACAGGATTGGGCACCCAACAGTCTGTGATTTTGCTTGCGACGGGTCGGACAGTTGCTGAATCCACTTGCGCGTATCTTTTCCTAGTCATCCCTGACCAAGCTTCGATGCAGTGCGTGTTTTTATTTTCTGTCTGGCTAGTTGGATGTCGGAGCGAGCAAGCAAAGGTGGTATGTTCGTGCGCCAACGACCAAGGAAGTGTTTGAGACGGCTGTTCGGGTGAAAAAATGTTTTGAGTACGCAAACGACCTTTGGTCAGAATCACAACTAATGGACGTTATCAGGGCTGCAGCGACTGCAACGGGATGCAAGATGAACATCAGCTACGAAACTGTTCGGAACGAGCTTGTCCAGAATAAAACACTTGGTAAATAACCTCACCGATCGATCGATCGATCGACCATGTCTCATCACTCCTCGCTGTACTAGGTGAAGAGTTTGCAGACGTCTTTCGCAAGCGATACGGTGGCATTGATTATGAATGGGGTATCATTGGCGCGTCGACTGATTTCGTGCGTTTACATTCATGTTTTACCTTTAACTCGGTTATGATGGCTTTCTTTCTCCAAGGGGAACGTGACATACCGTACGCCGTTCTCCTTAGTCCATTCTGGTAACGACAGTGACAGATAGACTGCAGTTATGCCTGGCCTCCATCCTGGTTTCGGCACGTTGCCTTTCTTTTTTCGTGGCTTCTTGCATGTCCTCATGTTTATGGGTAGCCATACCCACTGTGCCAGGAGGAGGAAACCACACACGAGAGTTTACGCGCGCAGCGTCGACAGACGCAGCTCATGAGGTGACTTGGAACGTGTCCAAGGCCCTGGCACATGTAGGCATGAGGGTGTTGACGGACGAGGCGTTCTTGGCACGGGTGCGTTTGATTCGTGTCTGATATTTTGATATGCGGACGCTGAATCGGTTCGGTCAGGTGAAGGCTACGTTTGAGGACGACAAGAATAAAAGGGGATGTGTGTAGCACTTTATATATGTGTTGCCAGCCTAGAGTTGCGACCAGAAAATGTCAAGATCGTGACGTGGTACTAATATTACTAGGAAATCCCGCCAGACTCTGCATGTTCCTTCCATTTTATAACCCCCATCATCACTCGCCAGTCTTCACCCGCCCATATATCTTTACAAGGAAGACGTCGGAGAGCGTCAGTCCCCTGCAGTGTCTTTTTCAGTGACTGTGACTGAATAGTCGATTGTCGAGCATAGACGTGCAAGGCCTTCTAACGGGGCCACGATAAAGGTAGAACATTCCAGTTCAATGCTCGTCGTTCGTGATCGTGTCGGATCCAAGCCGCACGTCTAACCCATAAATTCCACATTCTGTGATTGGCTAAACATCATTGACACGTGTCCACGCAACCCTTGCCCATTAAAACCCACCAGAGCGTCTATCGATGGCTTGCCTCAGACCAGCTGGGTCATCCCTCTATCAAGTTCTGTGAGTACCCAGTGCTTCAGGCTTCTCCCTGGCTTCTCGCGTTAATTCGAAGCCAGCCACTGGCAATCGCGGCTTTTGATCTCGTCTATATCCAACTCTACTCGCCCAGCTACTAGGTATGGCGCTCGTGCTTACTTCCACTGGTATCTATCGCCTAAATCTGACTCTCCACCTAGGATTCATCGTCGACAATGGGTAACCAACCATTCCATAATGCACATTATGCTATCGATCGCACCTATTCCTATGGATCTGACTCGTCGCCTACATAGATGGGTTACGATACATTTTGCAAAACAAAGAAGGTCGCGCGTTATCATCTTAGCCCCGAAGAGGCTGCTGCCAAGTACACAAGCGTAGATGATCTCCTCGAAAAGCTTAACGAAAAGTTTGGCACAAAACTCAAAAAATCCTACCCCGGCCTTTCCCCCGTACTCGACCGTATGATGGACGAATGTGACTTTGGCACCGCTTATTCCAAGCTGCGCGTTCTGTGGCCATTCGATGCGCCCGGTCATAACACAGCACCAGCACAAAGTGCGCGCAGACTTGCAAAATTCAGAGTCTATCAAGAAAGATCGCACTGTTCTTGACGCGGGCACTGTCCACCCCAAACGGATTTGGGATCTCTACGCGAATCGGGTGATTCCATACGAGTTCAGTGGTCTTCCATACGACCTCAACCCCCAGGACACACCGTTACCAACTGGAGTACCCCAAGTACTGGATGGGTGTATAAATCCCTATACGGACCCCGTTTTCGGCGCCAGGGGCTGTTTTGCTATATCTCACAGCTGGGTAAAAAAATCTAAAACCTGCCGACACACCTGTCAACGCCCACGAATGGCCGGTGCCTCTACCAAGTGACATCACACTCGAAGATCTTCGCAGAGCGTTACTTGCCTTGGGAGCCGAATATATATGGCTTGATGTCCTTTGCCTGAGGCAGGCGGGCGGTAAGCTTGATGAATGGGCCATTGATGTTCCAACGATTGGATTCATTTACCGCAATGCCGACTACGTTGTGAGGTATTTTAATGGGTTGGGGAAGAAGTTTAGCCGTTATGGTTGGAAGGACCCGAGGCATTGGTCGCAGCGCGCTTGGACATTCCAGGAAGATGTCGGCCAAGCAATTATCGATGTTGGGAACAAGGATGACCTCAGTCAACCAGCTGAAGACGATCCTACCCTTGTCTTATCTGAACTCCTCAATCCCAACAAACCCGGCGTTGACTTAGAAGTCTCACCACGTTCCATTCACAACTATGCCAGGTTGATGGCGGAAAGATCCGCTTCAAATCCTGTCGACAGGATTGCGGGTTTGGCTTCCCTCCTCGGCTGCAAAGACATGCCCGTGTACAAGGCGGACGAACCGGTAGAAGAAGCGTGGTTGCGACTTCCCAAGCACGTACCCGAGACCAAGCGTATATGTATGATCACTCAAAGCCCTCTCATCGGCCAAGGGTGTTGTTCCTGGCACTTATCATGGTGGGAGGTGATGAGGACGGATCCCGCGACCAAGTTCCACGCCACCGAGCACCACTTCTTCGGCAAAGCTTATATCATGGAGACATGCCAAATCCGTCGGCAACATCGTGAGGACTTGGAGTATGATGTTACATGGGAGGATATCACTCTTCATGGTAAGGGCATCGCAAGGGGGATCATCGAGGAAGGGGGATTTACTTTGGTCGCGGAACCCCGTAACTATTCGGATGAAACGCAACCCATTGCAACAGCGTGGGCGATTTGTCGGGAGATTGAAAGCGGTGCTTTGCAGAAAGTTGGCAACTTCATGAATCTCCCGTTTGACAGGGGATCCGAAGAAGAGATGCACTTCAAAATTACCTGTCCCGTAAAAGATATCACATTTCGTTAATCGTGTTCAGCTGCTCGGGTTCCGTATCGATGTACTACTAGTAGGAATTAGGGATATCCTGTACGTTACCTTATTACCTCGCTGAAAGCAATGTTGTATGTTTTAGTACTTTGTCTAACGCTTCATTTTCTTTTTGAGGCGACGTTTAAACACTTCTGTGAAGATCGCCAAACACACCATCTTCTCTCCTACAAACCATGTCTCAGACTACTGATATCTTATGGCGACCCAGCGCGGATTCGACCAGGCCGCCACTCCTACCAGGTAATGTATACAGACCAGACATTCTCGAGGTGATCGATCAAACGATCGACTCGCTCCGCCCTCAGTTGCGAGAGTTGAGTGACAAAATACACGGTAATGCCATCAAAACACGACGCATTTCCGCGACTGATCGAACATCCTCTGTACTTTATCATGCTCAGCTCATCCCGAGCTGATGTACGAAGAACAGTACGAAGTCGTCTCCTCTCGTTCACTGTAGCGCGATGCTGAATCTATCGCCCCTAGCTATGCCCATGACACGTACACTGCATTCTTGGAAGCGCAAGGATGGGACGTTAAAAGACACTACTTGCTTGAAACCGCCTGGGTGGCCACCTACACACACGGCCAGGGGGGCCGCGTCCTCGGCGTCAACTCCGAAATGGACGCGCTGCCTGGGATCGGGCATGCATGCGGCCACAATCTGATCGGCATCGCGGGCGTAGCAATCGCTTGTGCCGCCAAGGCCGCCATGCAGCGGTTCAACATTGATGGTAAGGTGATCCTGCTCGGGACTCCTGGTAAGCTTTCATCCGATCCACGGGCTATTGTTGCTGACACCAGCGTGTAGCTGAGGAGGGCGGTTTTGGCAAGGTTCGATTGTGGGATAAAGGTGCCTACGAGGAAATGGATGTTTGTCTCATGTATGACATCGTACTCGAACCCAGTTCTACTTCACTGATCTTTGGGTGATGTAGGTGTCACCCAGCGCCAGGTCCTCCCTACTCGATCAGTCTCAGCAGTTGTCTCGCTTTAGTTCGGCTTCAGGTGGATTATGCGGGAAAAACGTAAGAAGAAAGTTGATCGGGATCCTTGGTCCGCCAGTGACCCACCCATTCTTCAGCGCACATGCTGGTCTGAGCCCTTGGGAAGGCAAGAACACATTGGACGCTGCCGTACTCGCGTACACGAACATTGGGCTTTTGCGCCAGCAAATCAAACCTACCCATCGTGTACACGGGGTCTTTGGGGGGAAGGATTGGGCTCCCAATGGTCCGTAGAACCCTTCCATAGTTCACCACGACCTCAACAAGCATGCTCAGTAATTCCTGACAACGCAACGGTGAAGTAAGTCCACCAGTAGCCCCCCCCCAAGGGAATTCGTTGATTGAGCGCTGCCAAAGATGGTTCGTACGTGCCCCGCTGACCAAGGAAGTGTATGACACCGCGGCGCGAGTCAAAGCATGCTTCACGTATGTTGCTCCATGCATATCTCCTAGTACCTTGCTATATCTTTCCCAAGGGCTGCCGCTGCTGCCACTGGCACCGACGTCGCGTTCACCAGTGAATCTGTGGGGAACGAACTCGTCCAGAATAAGGTGTTAGGTGAGCCAATAAACCGTTTCACCTTACGAACATTGCTGACGGCCCGGCTCCAGGCGGAGAACTCGCGGATGTCGTTCGTAAGCGGTACGGAGACATCGACTACGAGTGGGGCATTTCAAGCGCATCCACGGATTTCGTAAGTTAAACCGAGACGTCACTGGATGATAACACTCAGTTACTTTCGCAGGGCAATATCACCTACTGTATGCCCCGTTGTTTGTCTTTCATATGGTATTTACTGATGGATGTCAGTAATGCCTGCGCTGCACCCTGGGTTTTGTACGTTCATATCCGTCTCCTCGTTGTCTCTGATGGGCGTTCAACCTGACTTTATGCGGTTGATCTCTTGTAGCGATTCCCACTGTCCCCGGAGGAGGAAACCATACGAGAGAGTTTACGGCAGCTGCCGCCACCGATGCCGCCCACGAGGCATGTTATACCGTATCCAAGGCACTTGCACACGTGGGTATGCGAGTGATTACGGACGAAGTATTCCTAGCGCAGGTAGGAAGTGACCAAGACGACTCGCCGATCGCTAACCGGGTCGATCTAGGTCAAGCAGGCATTCGAAGAAGACAAGAAATCGAGGGCTCTCTAGCGGAGTATGACTCAGGGAATCAGGTGAAGTGCCATGCAACAACCAGACGGGGTATCACTTTTTTGTACAACATCTCAAATCGTACATGCCATAATACGGATGACTGTTCTAGTCCACGGGGAAGGTGAGGAACGGCAGCCCGGCTGAAGAATCCTACACCAGCGCGAATAATGGGGAAAAATGGGAAAGAGAAGGGTCCACTTCAGCGCAGCTGACTACGTTTCAAACGTCGAAGGTTCGTAAAGCCACTAAGTGGCAAGGAAAAAGAGATCACGCCTTGATCATGGGTCGCGAACACGTGGGAAAGAACAGTGATGAACTCTTTGCTTGACTATGTAAATCCCGTGTCGCGGTGATGCGTTACTTTTCCGACGGGGATACTGGCGCGGATCTACTGTGTAAACGGATGGGATCGTTGAGGGGAACCGTCACTGCGTAGGGAAGAGGCAAACATCACCATTAAATAACGACGGCACCGTGTAGGGGCATCCGGTGGCGATGCCGTTGCATTGTGAGACCGTGACGCGCTTTGGCACGGACCGGAGTAGCAGCAGCGATCGCAGCCAGGACAGCAATGAGAAGAAGGATGGTAACGGGAAAAAGAATCAACTTCATGTCGACTCGAACGGAGGAACTTTTCTCGAGTAGTGGGGGGAGAATGGTCATAAAGGACATGAATCGTCCCTCCCGACGGTTTTATGCTGTCTAACTCCTGGAAAATAGAAGCGTGATGAGTGAGAGAAAGCACAAAATATTGAGAACGCTCAGTACTTCAGGGCGAGCTTCTAGCCTCCACCATGACGTCGCCGACGGCGTTATCCCTTGGGGACACGGGGAGCACTCACCGTGAGTGAAACCCGCATCACCCTAGATAACAACGCGTGGAGCAGCGGAGTCACACTTACCGTTGTACGTTAGATCTCGGCGCTCTAGCAGGCGCAAGATCAAACACATGATAAGGTCTGAGACAAGTTCGATCCGGCGGCTCAGACAATTCATTACATGGCAGGAAGCCTCGGACACGGTGCTTCAACGCAAAACGTTTTCTTACAGACGACCATATTACGAAATCCAGTAACCGTGATCTTTCACCACTTCTCATGGGCAGGTCGTACTTCAACGTATCCGCACATAAGCACAAATTCACAGCAATAGGTGTGCAAGCTTACAGTCAATTTCCCAAGCCCAAGCTGAGCTGTCTTGCTCGACGAGGTCGAGGTAAGCCTGCAACGGTGATAAAGGATTCTTTCCATAACAACCCATATGCTTACCTTTGCAATGGAATCGGGATCGAGACGGGCATCTACATTGGCTTCCCAGGAAGGATCATTTCGGAAACCCCTCACACGGTCAGTTAAAATATTTCCGTCGATGATGCTCTATAAAATAGAAAATTAGTACCCGCGCCCCATCCCCCCTAAGTCCTGATAACTCACGTGTGCAACCTACAAATCCGTACAGAATGTCAGCGAGAAGAATTAAAACGCAACAAGTTGCTACAGACATGAATGTTCTGTTTCCCGAATTCTTTTGCCAAGCTCTGGGAGAGTGCTCTGATACCAAATTTACCCATCGCAAATGCGCTCGTGGTGGTATTACCCCTGATGGAGGCAGTAGCTCCCGTGAAGATGAGAGTACCCCTCTTCCTCGCGCCGCCCTTCCCGCCTTCACTCGGCTGCTCGAGGTCGTTCTTGGTGAACTCGAGCAAGACTTCTCTGGAAAAGGCAAAGGCAGCGAGGGCGTTGACATCCAACGACTCGCGCACTTCCTCTTCGGAGATGTCGAGGAATGGCTTCCATATGCCATACCCGGCATTGAACACTGCGACGCGAAGGGGGGAAGTAGACACCGAGAAGTGGTTCCTGATGCTGGAGAACGCAGAACGGATCGAGGCTGGAGTGTAATCGGGCAGTGGGAAAGCTGCGGCCTGATAGTCGTTCAAGTTCCTGTCAAAATCAAGACAACGATGTACAAATTGCGACGCACCTCTCCACCGTTTTGATTGATTTCGTTGGCAAGCTTGTCGAGATGTTCGGGGCCACGGGAGATCAATGCAACCCTGTATCCCAGCTTGCCGAACAGACGCCTGGAATATCGATTAGTTCACCCTGTCTTGGACTGGTCGACGAAGCGCTTACGCTGAAGAAGCTCCTGTACCTATGTAGAAGTCAGTAGTTGTCGAAGAGGCGCAAACATTGCAGACAGCAAACCTGTGCCATTTCCGATACCAGCCACGACAAACAACGGACGAAGAGCAGACATGTTCATGTTGTGTTGGGAATCTATAGTCGTGGTATTTATATCCAATCCCAGGTAGCTGCGTCATCTCTGAGTAAGCCCGGTATGGCGTCATATTCTCTTAGTCGCGATGCAAGTGTCTATTGTTATCGCGTCCAAAGAATATAAAATAACAAGTTGAACTATCAGATCAATGTGTACCATGTAGTGCAATATGTCCAGCCTTGCTATTCTGCCAAACATCGTAACGTTTCGCCCAAGTATATGTGCCGTAGGCTGGTAAGAAACAATTAAACGCAAGTGAATGTAGAGAGGCGCAAGAACGCACCAATTGCAAATGGAACGATCCAGTAGGGTACTTGAGAAGCAAGACGTTTGTAGCCGTTGAATAACCAACCCTGGAAGATTTGTTTTGTCGGGCGTTGACGGAACGGCGAGACAGCTGAATGATACAGGCAGCCAATGAATGTGATGAAACATGAATATGCGCGCTCGATGACCCACTGTAGGTGATGATGCCCCTTTGCTTCAACATGCTGGTGTCACCCCACCAGGGGTTCTAAGTCCTGTCGTTACTTTGGCACTTTTAGACGCCATCATGGTAAAAACTCACAAAGGCTTTTGCTGGTGGCGAATGACGAATTAGTTTTACGCGGTCAAGCCTTGAAAAGACTCACGTTCAGGCATACCACTGGAACGAACTGCAGTTGGTCGCATAATGGATGATGAATGTCGCTGGTCAAACTCGACTGTGCGAGGTTTTCCCGGGTTCAGACCAAACAAGAGACAAACAACACCGTTGCCTCTCTGTTTCACCAAAAAGGTGACAGACACTTTCATCCTCTCGACAACACACGCTCATTCCCCGCAGACATGATCAGCCACCAAACGTTGTATAACCTTGCCAATTACCTCGGCGCTCTTGCCATGATCACTGTCGTCGCGTACCATTTCGTGGCAGTGAACGCGCGTCATATTTCAGGCAAGCCGGAAGCACACTAGAGTCGGTGAGTTCTAGCGCAAGTTGCATATCTAGGGCGGTTCACGAACGAGATACTAGTCGTTACTGCGAACTAATTACAACCCCCTTATCATCTTTTGCTTGCAATGAGACTCGGGTCCAGCGAGCCCTTCTACCGCAGTTTTGGTTTAGCTCCTTGGTAGTGCGTTACACCAGTATCTTGTCCATCATCTGCGAATCTCCCTCGAACCATCATGGCATTAACATGATGTGGTTGATCCTGCACTAACTCGGGGTGATTTTGTGCAATGGGATCGTCAAGACTTTGATTCTTCCTCGAACAACAGTTGCAGACGGTTGGTTCTTCAATGAGCATTGTCAATGTCAGTCAAGCTACAGGATGTCGGTATGCCGTTCCGTACCACACAGCGTGCATATTGCTGTGCACACCTCGATGAGATTTCTGTGTCGACGTTGCAGCACAGGTAGAACACTCACAACAGCAAGTGATAATTCCACATAGTACATCGCAGCAATCCATACCTTTGAGCTCGATATGTACCAAGGATATTCGTCGTTTCGGAGTGAGAGGGAATTCTTTTTTCTGTGGAGTGAGACCTTTTATACGCAATGGCGTGTGATAGTAGCGTGATGTCAATGGCGCCAAGTCTGAGCACATTGTTGACTGACAGGACGGCGATGGCATCGCCAAGTTCGGACTCGACTGTGCAGTCTTTCATTACCAGGCATCGTGTTCTTCTCGCACAGGAGCGCGATGCGGAGATCGAGCGTACTTCATTGATCTTGAGCAATGCCTCACCAAAACTCCTCGAACAGCGTGGACTGGCTCTCGGTGGACTCAGCGTAGTATCGGCCGGAGTGGGGCTCGGCGGAAAGACGTACGTGACTCCGTCTTATATGCCTGGCAGCTTGCAACATATTAGTGACGAAGCGTAGGCTAGTAGAATTGGAGAGACCTTCGGCCTACCATTCCTCACCGTTATTCCCCCCTCATACCTTCAGGGCCGTATCTGCTACTACCATTATGTTATCCGTGGAACCTGAATAGCGTGTCTACAGGCCCGGAGATCTCGCACGAATCCAAGAGAACATTACGCAAAAAAAGACGGGCAGCAAGGGGAAGAAAGTACAACTTACCGATGCAGATTCGAAAAGTTCCACCGCTCCGGAGGGTGTAGTGTACAAAGTTTGTGTTATTGTTCTTTTACTTTCCAATCATCTTGAACATTAACAGGTTACCGATACGCGCATTGTTATCGCCGTGGATCCTCCTGAATCTGGCGATGCTGATCTTGATTTGCCAGAGAGATGTCGTGTCGTCAAACTTGCAAACAGTGTCACTTATGATCGGTTAAGAAACATTTTCTCTGTACGCTTTCGAGTCCTGAGGTGCCATTTCTAGGATGGACAAAGCTGCCGACCATTTGGAAAAGACTGCGATACCTTCCAAGCGAAAGGTAACCCTGCGTTTGGTTGTATTCCTTTGAAATTCACTGGTCGTACTTCATTAGCCAGATGACAAGACAAACTACGACCTCACACCCCTCATTCGCGTATTGCTCGGAATGTCGCCACCCTCCAAACCTTGCAAACTCGGAGAAATTTCTTTCTTTGACGAGTCACTCAACCCCAGCCAGAAAGGAGCCGTCCGATTCGCTCTCGAGGCCGGGGAAGTCGCATGTATCCATGGCCCTCCAGGTACACGTCTTCTTTGTTTTGGCTCGATCTTCTTCATAAACGTACAATCAGGCACGGGCAAGACCCATACGCTAATCGAGATAATACGTCAGCTCACGTCTAACCCACCGGACCAAAAGCCGATCCGCGTGCTCGTATGTGGTGCCTCCAATCTTTCCGTCGATAACATTCTTGAAAGGCTGCTTGCTCTCCCTCCCCTCGAGAAAGGAAAAGGGGCATCACTAAAAGTGACGCGGATCGGTCACCCGGCGAGGGTTATGGCGCGTGAGGATGTCCTTGATGTGACATTGGAAGTCAAGGCTGGCCGCAGCGATCAGGCTTGTTGGTGTATATGCTCTTGAAGATGTGCTAACCGGTATTCCATCAGGCGGCGCTCGCCAAGGATGTAAAGGCGGACCTTGACGCTGCCCTTGATACACTTGCCGGGAAGGGCAAGGGCAAGGGGGCAAAGAAACCGCGTGGGATCGAACGCAAGAAAATGTGGGGGGACGTGCGTGCTCTCAGAAAGGAGTGGGTTTATCTCTGTTGCTCTGCGATACTCGTCGGACTGATTGGCACGTACTCCAGGTATCGACAGAGAGAGGGCGCAGTTGTGAAAGCGGTCCTCTCGGAGTCCCAGGTGACAGCAACCTGGTTGCGGCCAAGAATGATTGTGACTAAACACTTCCATAGATTGTTCTAGCTACCTGCCACTCCGCAGGCGCAAGACAGTTGCGAGATCATACCTTTGATGTCGTCATCATAGATGAAGCAACTCAGGCCATCGAAGTAGTATGTACCGCGTGGATGCTTCTTGACCGCTGAACTCCGGAATTTCAGGTGTGCTGGATTCCCATATTCAAAGGCAAGAAGTTGATCCTGGCTGGCGACCCCATGCAACTACCGCCCACCATCCTATCTTTGGACAAGCATGAGAAGAAAAACAAACGGGCGAAGTCATCGGAGCAACAATGCAAGAATGACCCAGAGAGCAAGGAGGCGTCCACGAAGCACCCCAAGCTTGGCAAAGGCGATGCCCCTCCAATGACCAATAGGGAGGGCAATATGTCCGACTCAAGCTCGGAGTCTGGTACTGGTTCGGAATCAGAATCAGAATCGATAGATGGAGACGCGGTCATCGCAGAAGATACCACGGTACCTCTGGTGGACATACAAGAGGTTTTGAACCAACCGGTAAAGAAAAAAATCCTTAAACGTCCTGGCTTGCGTCCCCCGCGGACTCTGGAGACAACTTTGTTCGACCGCCTCGAGCGAATGTACGGCCCTGGCATCAAGCGCTTGCTCAACATCCAATATCGGTACTTACTCACCGATCCGCATCCGCGCTCTACTCACTACGCCGCAGGATGCACGCTCAAATTTGCCAGTTCCCATCGAACACGCTCTACGCCTCCAAACTGAAATCGCATGACTCGGTATCCTCACATTTACTCTCTGACTTGCCAAACACGGGGTCATTTACCGAGACAAAGGATGAAGAGACCATTAGAGAGATTCTTGGCACTCCTGTCGTCTTCTTTGATACGGCTGGGTGCGAATACTACGAACGACTAGAAGGGGACGGAGATGAAGGGAGCCGTTGTAACGAAAACGAGGCACTAGTGGTCAAAAGGTGGACAGAGAAGCTCGTGCGTTTTGGAGGCGACACTGACCCTTTTTCGACCATGATGATGCTCAACTCCGACCTATAGGTCGAAACTGGGTTGCATCCTTCCCAGATTGCCCTCATCACTCCGTATGTGGTACTATTTAGGCCACAGTGCACCTTATCTAAATCGGCCAAGACCTAACTTGTCCTTCATAGATATCAGGCCCAGGTCACGCTTCTCAGTTCCTTGCTGCGCCCCGAGTATGGCCCAGGGCTCGAGATTGGCACAGTGGACGGGATGCAGGGCCGGGAGAAAGACGCTGTGATTATCAGTCTCGTACGCAGCAATGACAAGGTCAGCGCCCACAGCACCATACCGCTCGGATCTACTAAACCAAACAATGAAAAAAAAATCTCGGTTTGTAGCGCGAGGTAGGATTCTTGAAGGAGAAACGCCGAATGAATGGTAAGTTCTCGATTGCGGCTCGCCAAATGTCACTTTTGGCAGACTGACATCATGATGCGATTGATCTGTTTCCAGTGGCAATGACACGAGCCAAGAGACATCTCGTACGTTACCAACGCCCTGTGTTATGAAGTCGTTTGCGCTCATGATTTCGTTAACCCCGGATGCGAGATAGTGTATCGTCGGTGACTCATCCACGGTCAAACACGGCGGGACATATATGAAAAAATGGCTGGCTTGGCTCGAAGTCAATGCCGATGTCCGATTCGCGGAAGCATAAACTACATGCCAAGATGGCTGCTACGCTCAGGTAAGAACGGAAGTTGGCCACTCCCCCGGGTCCGGTAATTTAATCTGTAATGAGTCGCGTACGGCTATGTGTGGATGTCATTTAGATTGACAGAGATATGTACAGTAGTAGACTGACCCGTAAACTGCAAATGTAAATCTCGAAACTGTGTCAGCTCAAATTCATGTTAACCACGATCTCACGATGAATACGGGTCAACGGTGTTTTTCTGCATGGGCGCAATACACGGACAAGCGAACAGAAAAAAAGAATATTCTAGAGCTACGCCAGATAGAGATCTTACGTGCAACGTGCGGTGCTAATGATATAAGCAGAGCGAAGATAAATATCGTGCGGAGCTACCGTGATAGAATCAATAATTCCCAACCGGAAAATGAATAAAGATCCCAGCACCTTGTTCCACCCGCCACCTCAATACTCGTCCGGATCATTAAGGGACGCATATTCGGACACCGTCCGAACGTCTTCGTATTCTTGGACAACCTCGCGCATGGCAAAGCGCATGATCGGAGTAAGCGGGGTCAGCCTGGGACCAATGACCTCGTGTTCATCGCCTTCGTCGATTTGCCCCAGATCCCGCGTCGATAGATTTACCGGATGCACCATCACCATGTCCCCGTCTTCCGAGGACTCGACGCCCACAGTCCCACTAGCTCCGCCGATGTAAGAGCCATTACTTAGGATGCGGTGTGTCATCGGCGCAGGCGACACTGGAGCACTGATGACCGGAATCTCGGCCTCCCTTCCGATTGGCTCAGTCCAGTGCAGATTTAGCATCTTCCCTTTGATCATTCCGTCCACCGCACGCACACCGATATCCCTACAGAGTAGGAAGTACGGAAGGTGCTGTGTCCCAGGTTGGCTTAGTTTACTCATGACCTTGAGAAGCTGCATTGCGCTGAAATCCGCAGAGTAGTCTTCGATCAAGGATCCATCACGGGGCGAATAAGATTTGAATCCGGCAGGACCAAGACCAGAATGAAGAGCGTCCGGGCCACTAGAGCGTGGCCGAGGACCTGGGGTAGATGGGGTCGTGGGGTCACGTGCAGACGCTAGCTGAGAAGAATGGACGATATGTAGGTTAAGGGTAGCATGCGCTTGAAGGAAGGGCGAGCTCTGTTTGACTGATCCATGAATGTTAGCAACACTTGGGCCTATTGCAGCAAAAATACGCACTATCGAAGTTTCCGCTGGCATTAACTGGGAATGATGAAGGTGAGGAAGTGGATGGACACCGACAAAGAAGGAGCTTACTATACTCGGTAATATAATCCTGCCAATGCGCTAGCTTACCACCGAATGCCTCGTATAATACGTCGAAAGATAATGCAGACCGTAGCGCTTCCGGAACACTGGGCAATATGCGTTCCAAGAAATACATTCGTGTCTCGCTTCTCGAGCAGTCATCGATCGTGATGATTTTGCAATGTTGTGCAACATTCAGTTGGCGCAGCCAGTTTTGGTAGAATGGATCACTAGTAGCGTGGACGACATGGCACAGTCGGTCTTGTTTTGTTAGAACAAGCATCGAGTCTAGCAGGCATTTCATTGTCTCTGTCGAATGAAGTAAAGAAGGCCTGTTCATCAAGGATAAGAACGAGTAAAACATTTTGTAAATCAAGCATACAATTTATGTGCTTCGTCGAAGAACAGTACCGGTATCTTCTTGGAGGGCTTTTCAGGTTCTTTGATCATGGAAGACGACATCCCGCGAGCGCTTTCACTTGTTCTCTTAGCGCGCTTGAAGAACCACCGGCTCCTGTGGAGAAGAGGCGAATTGTTTACGTGCGTTCGCTCAGATGATACATCTGATTCCTTTCGCCCTTGTTGACCAAGTTCGTGGACGTCCTCCGGGGGCTCGAATTCAGCGTATCTCAAGAGGGAATACTGCATTTTTGCGTTCATTAGCATTGTGATGGTAAAAATAAATAACGGTTTACTTGGAACAACTCCATGAGTCGGGCAATGTCACTGGTCCGCACTTGTGATCCTACGCTACCCGCGACGGCTTCGGACAGCCTGCGCTCCACATCAAGGCGGTCATGCTATCAAGGGGCAGCTCGATCAGTGCTCTTGCATTTCTTGAGTTTGTATTAGATGAAACCCCACCTTGAATGCGCAGGCCTCTTTTCGGAATCCGTCGAACCCGGGCATGGTCGTCGAAACATATTCAAAGTATTGTTCCATCTGTTGGCTAAGACACATGTAGAGACTGCTAACATCCGCAAAACCGGGAATTCGGAGATCAAAGTGAAGAACATGAAACTTGTCTCGCGACAGGATTTCACGGAGAAGAGCTGTCTATATGCGCATGAAACGAACCTCTGTGAGATTTCCCAAAGGAAAACGAAGCGCATCAGGGAGAGCACACCTTGCCCACTGCACTGGCACCGAAAAGTACCGTGAACGACGGGTCACCTTCCAGAGCACGCTCAAGAATGCGTATTTCGGCTTCACGGGGTACAAAGCCAGGCAGACGTGTAACCGCATGCTTGACGCGCAGTCGCGGAGCTTCACGTTCCTCCGTGATCTCGTTACGTGCTTCCTCAAGCAGGCGCTTGGATTCCGTTAGCGAGCGTGCGGTCTCGGAGGGCTGGATGGGTCATCGACGGTCCAATTAGATATTACGAAAGCAAACAACGCGGTACCAAGCATACGTTCAAGAGGACGTTGAATACCTCGCTCATTCCGAAGAAATTTCGTCGGTTGAGATCTACACTGAGCGCTGCTGAGCTCCTGCGGTGAGGCAAGTTTGATGAAAAGATCCACTGAATCGCGTCAGTGCGTGGTGCTCTTGAGCTGGGGCCAGTCGATGGATTTCGCTGGGTTCTGGTGTTGGTCTTTGGGCGCATGGAAGAAACAGGAGGAGATTGTTTGTGCGATTAACGCAGGGGCTACGCAATCGAGTTCTGGTGTTGGGTATGACAGGGAATGGGTCAGATGTAAGTTGGATGAAGCAGTTGAAAAGGACGGAACGCGCACCCTTGTGCATGGCAGCGTTTGTATGCATTGCACAGCACGAGCACGAGTGTGCGGCGTGAAGATGCGGAGGAGAGTCAACACGTTGCGAGCACGAGGCAAAGTGGGCCAACACAGCCACTGTATAGACAATGTACCCATTATGCATCGTCGGTTACGATGGTGAAACCCACGTTGACAAGTAGTATGATGATAGAAACATACGATAGACCTGGACAACTTAATGTAGACTGACCGGTATGTATATTATGCATCTATCCGTCACTGCAGCCATCAGACTCGACAATTCCACGACCGCGTCTCTGCGAAGGCCGCCTTGAGGGCCCAACCCATTCGTCAGCTTCCTCGTCTGACGAGACGACAATAGGTGCACGGCTGCACCCTGTCCGTCCGCGCTCAGGGACGTGTTCGTCTTCTGCTTGGTCGTCGGAACCCGGGTCAACGACAGGGTGTAGTCCATTGGAGAGGTGATCTCCGTCTTCGTCGTCATCCCCAATTTCATAGAAACGATGCCCGTTAAAAAAGTCGGCAATTCCACTTCCTTCGTCTTCATCATCGATGAAGCTGCTCTCATAGCCCTCATCCCCGCTTTCTTCGTCTTCATCCCGAACTCGAAGATCGTCTATCCGACCATCCATGTCGTCTCCGTCTTCATCCTCGTCTTCCTCATCGACATGGATAGTGCCGAGGAAACCCCAGGGTCCTCGAAACATGTGAATATGACGTCGCCAAGGGTCAAAGGGCCGCCACTCGTCGATGTCACCACCATCATCATCGGCCTCGCCATCCTCCAAACCCATCCAGCCGGGATCATCTGCGACGTCGACTTCCTCAGCACCCATTTGGTCCTCTAGCCATCCCATCGGGTTCTCCTCGTATTCTTCGTCGTCTACTCCGGGTCCATGCCCGGGGTAGACGCGTCCACAGCTGCTGCATACACCATCCCATATCTCGTGCATACAATCAAGGCAACGATAGATCCCGCCGTCTTCCATGTCAAGCATCCCAACATCCTCGCCACGTGGTGCGCCATCAGCAATCTGAATGTCGTCATCATCTATATCAGCACCCGGGAAGAACCACGGGAATCCGCGGTGACCCGTAGCACCTGGCTTTGGGAAGATATCTTTCCAGGGATCTGCGTTCGCGTTTAAGCCGTCAGGTTCCGCAGCAGGAACAGGCAGCTGATTCAGTAAGAGTCCACTCTTGCCCACTGCTTGTGCAATATTCTTTGCACCCCAAACTTGAACAGGGGGCTCGCGGACAATAGCACGACAATGTGGACACGATTTCCGACGCATGATGGGTGGAGGGGCTGGTCGGTTGTCGGCCGGGGGAGCAGTAAACCAATTGACAAGGCAACTATAACAGGCGAGGTGACCACAGGGGGCGAGCGCATAGGGTTTGTACATCAGATCCAAACAGATCTGACAGGTAACGGTTTGCTGAATTTGGTTTAGAAGTGCATGATGGGATGCGATCAGCTGAAAAAAGTTCAAAAACCTGACACAGGTGGAGCAAAGAGGGTAAGACCGACGTTGTTCTTGGATTTGAGCTCCGCTTCGAGTTTAGCTATTTTATCTTCTAGTGAATGAGAAGAAGAAGGTCCAAGAACAGGCCCATGCGTTGGTGCAGCCCGTGTCTTGTCTTTCTGTTTAGGGGATAGGCATTACGGCGAGTGAAATGCTTGGTGGGGCCTACCAGAACAGATGGGGCATTGCATCGATGTTGGCTCATATCGTGGGTAGGCAAAGAACTTGCCCGACTTTTGCCAATGTGCTTTGATGACGGGGAGTCGTTCGCGTCCGGTGGGGCGCAGGCTGGTAGATCAGCCTCGGGAGGGGGGGAAGTGAATCTGATGACTTGGTTGCGCACAGAGAGTGGCGCACGGGAGCGTTCATCCGGTCGAGCTTGTGAAGCTTCGACCTTGGCAGCCCCCGCACCCACGATAGGTGTCTTCTTTTTCTTTCTCCTCCTCCGCTTGGTGTCACGATTGGACTCACGCCTCGCACTTGGCTCGGCGGATGCGTTTCTGCGGGCTTTCTTGGGGTCTTGAGGAGGAGATTCTGGATCTGACATGGCACGTTTTGAAGGTTGGGGCGCGTTACTTGGCCCTGGTGTTGTTGGACGCGCCGAAGGGGGCATTGAGTCCCCCACAATCGTAGACAGAACAAGAGACGCACCACTGTGTGCCACTGCTGTGTCAAACTTCCCACGCCACGCTGTACAATGAACAAGGGGATCCTTGCGAGTGGTACGGTGTGAATGCTCATCCGCAGTCTGATCTGATGGAATATTACAATCGTCGAAATTCGCTGAAACATTGCCGCGTCCATACCCAGAAGAGTTTGAGATAGACGCGATCCAAGTGGGGATACGGATCGGCTGGAGCCGATCTGGGGGATCGGGGAAGGCGTGTGAAAGCGCAGTGTCGTCAAGTAGGATGGGCTAACCCAATTCCCCCTGCTCTCCTACTTACTCGTCGGAATAACCTTACCTAGTCCGCATTTCATGCGCGTGCCTGCCCTCGTTTGAACTAGTACAAATTATCGCACCATACACCGCTCACTACCCGGCATAATTCCACTCCTTCGTTCCAATGTCCTCCTCTGCCGGGTCAATCCATACCTACTCCCCGAACGAACTTCCCTACCGATCTCATGATTCCTACGACTCGGGCAGCGACTCTTCTGGCAAAGACTCCCCCGTCTCCCTCTCGTCATCGGACGTACACTCGTTATACAGCGACGAGCCCAAGCTAAATCTAGAGGTGTCCAACAAGGAAAAGAGGTCTCCCCGCCGAGTCTACTTTGACTATGGCATCAATAACCCTTTGGCTCCAGTATCCTCAAAACTTGAGGACTGCCAAGATGCTCAGACCGTCAAGCACTCCTCTTTCCGGTCCTACATCTCATTTCCTTGGGAGTTACCTTTACCCGCTCATGCAAACACCACAACATCCCATAGAGCCGACGCTAACGACAAGGACTGTCGCACAGAATCGCCCTCGTTCTTCCATTCACAACCTTTTTGGCTTGTGCTCTACTTTAGCTTCAACCTCGGACTCACGTTGTACAACAAGGCCGTCCTCATTCATTTCCCCTTTGCATATGCCCTCACTGCGTTGCATGCCCTCTGTGGGACTATCGGTGGCTTTGCCCTTTTGCGTCTCGGCCTCTATGTCCCTGCCAAATTGACCAACGGCGACAACATGGCACTACTCGCGTTCAGTTTACTGTACACTATTAATATCGCAGTCAGCAACCTGTCCCTGGAACTAGTCACCATACCCGTGCGTCCTATCAACGGTTCATTCATGTCCCTCTTTCTGAATAAAGGCATCTTTATTCTCTAGTTCCACCAGGTCGTCCGTGCAGCCACACCAATATTCACCCTTCTTCTTTCCATGTTTTTATTTGGCACGCGAAGTAGTAGGCAAAAGGTTGCCTCTTTGGTCCCCGTCGTAGCTGGAGTTGGCTTCGCGTACGTCGCCCATCAAAAAACTTATCTGATAACACTCATTTTCCCTCGTAGGACTTACGGCGACTATTACTTTACTACTTACGGATTCCTGCTGACGTTGCTGGGGACCCTGCTGGCCGCGATCAAAACAATATACACCAACATTCTTCAGTCCTCTCCATCTTCTCAGACTCAATCGACCTTCCGTTACCTGGTTCCTCCCCGACTCCGCTTACACCCTCTTGATCTCTTGACACGCATGTCCCCCTTGGCGTTCATTCAATGTGTCATACTGTCATACACAAGCGGGGAATTGGAACGAGTACGGCATTGGAGCACGCAAGAGTTGACCCCCTGGAAGTCTGTTGCATTGGGCCTTAACGGAGCAATTGCGTTTGGTCTCAACATTGTTAGCTTTACGGCAAACAAGAAAGCCGGTCCGCTGAGCATGACCGTTGCAGGTACGTGCCCTTGATCCCCGTTTCCTCGGCCCTTGTGCGGGTTCGAAGAAATGAATTGGGTGACACCATGCTAATGTCACGCGTAGCAAACGTAAAGCAGGTTTTATCAATTGTTCTTGCGGTCGTCATCTTTAATTTGTCAATATCGGGGATGAACACATTGGGTATCTTGCTTACACTCGTAGGCGGAGCTTGGTACGCGAGTGTGGAATATCGGGAGAAGAGGACGCGAGCACGGTGATTGGAACGCATGCTTGCTTTTTTTCCCCTTGCCTCTTGTTGCAATACCCGTTGATGACTACGACATTTGACTCTTGAAGAGTGTCCATGACCTTTGCGATACGGTCCACATGACAGTCTACGCTTCTCTCTTGTTCTCGATCATGTACACCAGAGCCTGCTGCGCCGGAGATTTGCGTATGGGTAATGTTTGGGATAGATCATAAATTCCCTTGTAAATGTATCTTCCGCCTTGGGTACCGTTGCGAAGGCTACGAAACAGATTCCGGTCTCATTCTACCCAAGTTGAGATTTCTCAAAGCGGTTTGTGTCTGACCATGGCCATGGGCACATGGGCCCTTTTTGAAAGTAAGTGAGTAAAAGTAAGAACTGAGCTGACCAAGCTAACCCGCGCGTCTCTATCGGACTGCAACAATACCGTGACGTTGGCCCCACCACGATCCCCAAGTTCTCCAGTTAATCTAGTCAACCGTGACGCGTGAGTTTTCGGTCACAATATTGTATGAAGGATGTTTCTTGTTGCAAATTTGGTAGATGAGCAACCACAGGGGGCGTCCGTGGCTCCCACGTGTTCTCACGTCGTGACTACCAGCAAAGCAACGAAGACGCCGTCTGTGTCAGATACGTTCCTGCCAGCACCTTACACCGATAAATACATATGCATGAGTGGTTTTGGCGTAGAACGGGACTTGTACGATCGCATCCTTCCCGGATCCCAGTAGCCCGGGAAGACCCGTGTGTCGTTATAACCACTTTGTAAGTACATATCTACTATGCCTGAAGCCTCAACTGCACCATTCCGTTCTAATTGATTCAGACCCTCCACCACAGATTAGGGGACGGACAGGCACCGGAATCAGTTAACGACATCTGAGTTGGAAGGAGGGTTTGCGATCTTTACGCGATTTTGTGACACGCAGGAAGCCGGGCAACGAGTTGACTATCGTGTGCCCGAGATCCAATGCCACAAGTACTAGTTCGTAAGATAGAATATTGCCTTTTCGTCTTTATCGACACCCACGAACCCACTTCTGACACCGATGTTCCCGCCGCTCCCGTGCCACCAAAGTAGCACCAAGGGCAGGTGCAGTCCTATACGTCGCATACAGTGTCAACCGCGCAACAATTCGTCCGCGAAGAAACGCTCCCGGTACCCCAATCGATCTTGGAGGAAATGATCGCATCAAGTAAGTTTGCGGGTGATCACGTTCGTGTCGCATTCATGTATGCTTCCGTTGACTGATGTCCGACAAGGTCTTGCGATCGACGCGCGATGGGCTGGTTGGCCAGATGAAGGGGCGATCATCGATTCATCATCATAGGAACGATGTCACGTACGGCTACTCATCACGATAGTCCCAAGTTCCTAGGATGCCAGTGCTTATTGACTTACATAAGTCGTACTCTCGTGGATAATCGCACGGGTCTACTGAGCAACGTTCCGGCCCAGGTAAGCTTCCACTTGGCATACTTATCATGTTCTCGAGGAACCCAACGCATCAAGACATTGTATGAGTTATTAATATAGCGTCAGGTCCTGCCAGTGTGACACATTTATGAAATGGTCGTTGCTTTCTTGGCGATGGTAACACTCATTGCTAGCGTCAGACTGCAAGTCACGTGAAAGAATTTGTTGGAGTTTTAAGCGGGATTTTGATTTTGAGCCAGACAAATGTTTTTCTAGCGCGACGAATGGTCCACGATGTTGACGAGCGCGCTTCATGATTCCTTGTCTACAGTCCCCCCATGCCCGATAATAATCGCGATCTGTTCCCAGCATCATGTTCTGTAGATTGGCGGTTACTCCAGTTCGTTGATTACATAGTAGTCATAGCACCGGTTTGAAGCTAATGTTTTAGTCCGGATCAGTCTGTCCAGGATGCCTTCTGTCTCTGATTCGCTGATCGGAGTCCGCCAGGTGCGGTCTTTACAAAATATCAACGCCAAGCGTATCGCCTATACTATGTGGGTTATGTTCATATTTCGTTTCGAGTCGCGCCGCAAATGCATGGAGCGGTTTGTTGCACCATGGCTTTCACCCAAACCCCTGAGTCTAACCCGACAGATAAGATAAGATAGCACGGGCTGTCGCGGGCGCATCACCTTGTGGAAATTATTGTCCAGGTTGAGCACACGTCACGGTCAATACACAGCAAGGCACAGCATCAACGTGGAAACGCAGAAGCAGCTGGGCCTCTTACACCCATATCCCCACCTTCCTCCACCATTCCAATGAGCAACAGAGGTCGGGGTTTTGACCGTGGACGAGGCGGTGGACGAGGCGGAGGCGGAGGAGGTGGGCGAGGATTTCCCGACCCCCGTGGTCGTGGAGGTCCTCCTCCATCTTTTCGAGGTAGCGACCGTGGTGGTCGAGGATTTGACCGTGGCGGGCCTAGAGGGGGACGCGCTCGAGGAGGGTACGTGCCCCGTTCGTCCCTCGAGACTACCTGTAACTCATGTCCTCTTCTAGCGTTTTCATGCGTGGACGACCTGCAAACATCGACCAACGTATTGCGGATGACTCAGACAAGGCTCTTGTCGCAACGTTTTCACGTTCGAGAGCTGATCACGACAGCATGCCCTTGCGTCCAGACTTTGGGACGGAGGGTAGAGAAATCAAGCTTCGCACCAACTTTTTCCCTGTGCGGGTTCCCAAGGGCCCGTTGTACGAGTATGATGTAGCCATTACTCCTGTGGCGGGAACCGCCACGCGTCGCGTGAAAAAGCGTATTTACCAGCTTGCCGAACAAACAACGGCATGGCAACAGGCTGGCATGACGGGCAGGGTGGCGCACGATGGTAGCGCCAAACTCATTGGTGCATTCCTGTTGCCCCAGCCTCTGACAATAAAAGTTCCATACTACGACGAAGATGAAAGTGGTCCCCCGCAAACGGGGGGCAAGGAGTATACGCTCACAATCAATTTCATCCAAGAAATTGACACTTCAAACCTCCTGAGGTACTTGTTACATGGTTTGCGATGTCGAACGGCAGCTGACATGCTACAGTTACTTGGCAGGTCAAGCTCAGTTTCGCAATTACGACGTATTGCCCGTTATTGCTGCCTTGAACATCATCCTTGCCTCCACCCCCGGGAGGACGGGAGTTATGGTAGGTAGAAATCGGTATTTCTTCCGCGCTGCGGCACAACCAGTCAGCCTGGGTGGAGGCCTCGAGGCGTGGAAAGGCTTCTACTCTTCGATTCGGCCAGCCCATAAACAGCTGATGGTGAATGTCAACGTTTGCACCACAGCTTTTTACACTCCCGGTAATCTGGCAGTAGCGATGATGGCGTTTCGGGACTCCTCATTTGGTGCACGTATGGAAGTCTTCTGCAAGAGCGCAAGGGTCAGGACTACCCATCTTGGCCACCGAAAGACCATTAAGAAGCTTGCACGCCATAATGCAAGGACATATTCTTTCGACACTCCTGATTATGGTCGTGTTACTGTGGAAGAATATTTTAAGCGCAGTGAGTTTACCTGTAGCCTCGTTTGCTCGTATTCTCTGAACACTTCTCTCCAAGAATACAACATTCGACTGAAATATCCTGAATTGCAGCTCGTCGACGTGGGCGGTCCGCAGAAGTCGACCTACATGCCCCCAGAAGTTTGCGAAATACTTCCGGATCAACCTTTCCGTGGAAAACTGACAGATGATCATACCGCTGCAATGATCACTGTGGCGTGTCAACCACCCAACGTGAACGGGGAAGCGATCGTCAACCAGGGTCTTAACAACCTCGGGCTGAGGGTGGCCGGGCCCGAACTCCAGTCTTTCGGCGTTAGCATCGGTCCGGACATGGCCGTGGTTCCCGGGCGCATCTTGCCAAGACCTGGAATCACATATAAGACCGGTTCTGCCTCCATCGACGACAAAGCCTCTTGGAATCTCAGGGGAGTCAAATTTGCAGTCGGTGCACGCCTCGAGAAGTGGACAGTTCTCGTGATCAAGGATGGCGCCCCAGGCGAATTCGCTGGTTCCGCAGACCCAGAACTTCGCCAAGTGATGTCCGGCTTCCGCAGTATGTGCAACGTGAGCGGAATGCAGGTCACCGCCGACCCAAATTACATTACGGCTCAGCTTCCACCTAAGAATTCATCCGATCCCATACGTGGGGCGGCAATCGCGACCATTCGTAATGCGCTCGTGAGCGTCAAGCCGAAGCCTACTCTGGTCCTCGTCATGCTTGCCAGCGGGGACAAGGCTGTGTACGAGGGCTTGAAGCATCTTTGCGATGTCTACCTGGATGTGGCGAGTGTTTGCGCTCAGTCTTCCAAGATTCGCAAGAGCAATCCACAGTACTTTGCGAATGTGGCATTGAAAGTCAACATGAAAATGGGTGGCGTCAATCACAAATTGGATCAAAACAGCGCAAAATGGCTGAATACTGCACCTACCATGATCGTGGGCATGGATGTCACCCATCCGAGCCCTGGAAGTGCTGTGGGAACCCGTAGGGGGATATTCCTTTCTCTGCTACGTGTCCTCGTTAATGCGTGTTTGCATCTTAGCTTCTGTTGCAGCCGTTGTTGCAAGTATCGACAACAATTTTGCACAATATCCGGCTAGCTTAGAGATGCAGGAGTCCAAGAAAGAGGTAATGTGGCGTTTCGGTAGACAGCATCAGTCTTTTACTGACTTGGGGTTCTTTGGAGATGATCACAAACCTCAAGGATATGATGGTCGATCGCTTGAAGCTCTTCCAGAAGAAAAATAGCGGAAAGCTGCCAGAGCGTGTTTTGGTGTATCGTGATGGCGTTTCAGAGGTATGTCACGGATCTTATTCATTTAACCAGTCTCATTGTTTCCAGGGTCAATTCAATATTGTCAGAGAACAGGAACGACCCCTAATCCTCGAAGCCTTTCGGACCTTCGGCACACCCAAGGTACAATACAAGCCAAAACTCACGATCATCATCTGTGGCAAACGCCACCACACGCGCTTTTACCCCACTGAGGAAGACAACGCTGCGGGTGACGGAAACCCGCGTCCGGGCACTGTCGTTGATCGCGGTGTCACCGCCATATATGATTTCGATTTCTTCCTACAAGGTCTGTGATCGATCCACACCTGTCAATATTGTCGCTGAAGCCAGAGACAGCACACGGCGGGTTGCAGGGCACTACTCGCCCCACGCACTACTACGTCGTCCACGATGACATTGGGTTCAAGGCAAACGAAATCCAGGGGCTTACCAACGCTCTCAGCTACATGTTTGCTCGCGCGACAAAAGCTGTGAGCTTGGTGTCCCCTGCTTATTATGCGGACGTTGCGTGTGAACGTGGGAGACACTATCTGCGAAAACTTTTCCTCGGCCTCGTCGATGCAGCAGCGGCGAGTGGCACCGGAAGCGGAAGTGTCACGGAGCAAGATGTCATTAAAGAAGCGACAAAGCTATGGAATAATGGTGTCTCCAAGCCGGGCTTGAAGGACACTATGTTTTACCTCTGAGTTGCCTTGCCATGACCCCACTCTGAGAGTCGGGGAATTTTCTTGGTTCATTCATTCATCTGTTTGTCCAATGTACTGACATGTCACTAATGTATTTTGGTTTCTCCACCATATTGTATAACACCTATGCCATATCCTTCCTGTCAAATTATAGTTAGCCCAACGTCTTGCGTAGTCTTGCCCTCTTGCAATGTGCGTTGATGTAGATTTTTTGAATGGTAGACTTGTATTCGAGTTGGATACGTCGTCCCTATGCAATACAATACATCTTGTGCAAGTAAAACGCAATCGGCCCGGTGTCATCGTAGTGATGGGAACCTGCCAAACGAGCAGATCAATGCAGAGTAGGTATCGTTGGCAGTTCCATAGAGCAGTTCTGGGTGTCCTTCTGTTGATCCCGAATCGGTTGAGCCTGCTGTGTGACAGGCGCCCGTTCACTCGGATTCACTAAAGCTAAGATTCACTTACACGACGAGGATAGAATTCACGTACGCTACGAGGCGTTGAGTATATCAGATCGTGGGAGAAAACGGAACAAGTTTGCTTACACTTGCTCAATGCCACGCCGGGAGCAGACGTTAAAAAGTGACCGAGTGTCAGGTCCTGCGTATAATACTGAAAAGAGGTATCAGCTGGCAGACATACCTACTTAATGGTCAGAGTCGCTAGGATCACCATCTGAGGATGTGATATTGGCATCGCAGATTGCGCAGATAATGTCGAATACTGAGAGGGGCTGGTTGATCTTTGTGGATTCTAGAATGGAAACGGTCGGTGTCCGGATGCTACCCGATCGTTATTAGTGTCAAGCTGATAAACAGACATAAAGAAAGTTGACGCACTCAACGCAAGTGCTATGAAGATATCAGCAGACTAGTACATTGGACGCTGGACAGATTCATCGACATACCTAGCTGGACATTGGTAGATGCAAGCTATATAAAATTCAGTTACAGCTCATTCCTACATGAGAACCCCATACCACTGCCAGCGTAATGACAATGTTTCATCCACTGACTTCAAGGCGAACACCGCGAGAAACATATAGAGATCTAGGAGCGTAAAACCTACTTATCCATACTCTATGAGCGTAAAAGCTGAAGAGAGGGACATAAGATATATGCGAGAAACAGGGGAGGATAGGTATTATGCACTTACTAGTGAACCATGAACGTGGCACAATACTGAGAATAATGAGTCACCATATCAAACATTTGCATTCAATTGAAATCATTCACGACGAACAAAATAGCCAACCTTGAGCCATGATCAGTAGACGAAACAACAAACTTGGAGCAATTCACAATTGCTACCCCAAAAAAGCGCCGAAGAATAGGGTTTGTGAATGCAGCGTTGACGAACAAGGATTGGAACTTGCCGTGGAGCATAATAATAGAGTTGCCCTTACGACAGTCGATCAACACCCAGTAGAAACTTGCTACCAGAGTGAAGAACTGTGTTGTGTTGAGCACACTGACGTCGGAAAGAAGCGATATGAAAAAGCAGGGAACCGATACGGGATTTGTAACTCGCATAATAACATATACCTGGGCAGCATTGCATGGGTCATTCCTTCAGATCCATACAAAATTACTTCACCCACAAGAAGTTTGATGGCGACGTGGTCGGTTGAAAACGCTCGCCAGTAAAATACGAACTGGCAAATTTCAGTCGCGTACAAACTAGAATAAAATGGTTGAGTTCAAATGGTTAATGAGTTCGAGGGCCTGTAGCTAGCAGCTGCAGCAGCAGACAATGATGCAATGACAAGACATGTCAAAGATTGTGTTTAAGCTACGTGTTCAATACCATCATCAGTCTACTACCACCTGTACATGAACGCAATAGACACGTACCTATGTAAGCTGGCCCGCCCCACATTATTGTGAACAGGTAGTCCGGCACGCTTGAGACATCATCCATCGCCAGTGCCTGAGGAACTTGAAGCTTGAAGGTCTTAGGGTGAGGCTCGGAGTAATAATGGTTCAAAAGCAAGAAAATGCGCAGTTCCCCGAAGACTCTGTGCTTATCTCGAGGTTCGATTACGGTGGCCCGCCATTGAACTTTACAGTTGCACTGAGACCCTGGTGGCACGTGCAGAACTTTGTTGCAGCGCGTCGTCCGGACGGCATGCTTTGGTAACACCACCGTGATGTAAATAGTAGGATATCATCGAGATGCTTCACGTACACAAGACTCATACCCAAATTGACGACTACATATAGTGTTCGTCAAGGATCACCTTGGCATGTGAGGTACCATTTTCCATCATGATGTAGGTCTCTATACCTTCCAGAGGGGCTGCAGAGTGAAATGTAAGGGAGCGAACACCTCTTCCCCAATTCGGACCGCTGTATCCGCCGTACCTTAACACAGGTCAGTTCAATCGCTTTCCAAATGTACAGCCAGAAAATGACATACCCCGAATGCTTATCAAAGCAAAAGATTACTTGATAGGTCGGCTCACGAGCGCACCACTCGTCCCCATGATCTAACAGCTTGCTCAGACACCGTATTGTTTTATTATCCAGAGAGATTACCATGACCGGAGATGACGGCCCGTAGGTTCTTCACATTGGTGTTCAATGAGTGCCAAAAGTCACTGTCTTTCCCAAGTGACGCAGAATCTAGCGAAGCCTGAGTGGAACCCTGGCCCAGCTCATCCGCTTGAGAGTGGTCACCCTTTCTGGACAGATAGAACCTACGATAGACCTACCATTCAACCCAGGGTCAATGGAACTATTCAAATTTTCTTGAACAGCTTGGATAGCGTGTCTGTTACGATTACAAACGTGAACCCGAGAGTCGCAGCAAGAAACTTACGGGGGTATGTGCACAAAAGCGAGTGCACTTCGCTGTTCCGGCGGTCCCCAGACGGTATTCATTTGCCGTGTTTCACTTTGAATCCAATCGGCGACGGTCGAGTCCACCCAATCTGGCATCTGAGTGCCATTTGTGTAACGCCCGCCTGAGACCCATATGAGCACTTTTCGATCCCGCGTGACCCACCACATGTGTACCTCGTGAATCAAAGAACCATAATATCAATGCAGGAGCGTGATCTGAAAACGCAGGGTTGCTATGGAACATCGCGGAAATGAACGACTACTGCTGGCCCACCTGAAATTTTCTCGTAGATGGGAATCCAGTAATTGCACGGACCACCAGAGCCGCCCACTCCAGGCGGAGAAAACCGCGTATAGCTCAAAGGAGAAATCTCTATTTCGCGGGCGATCTCACCGGCGCGCGTAATGTTGATGTCGCTGTCGTGATTCTGTAGATAAAGGTCGACGAAAGAAATGACAGGTGAAATACGAAATGCTGACCCCGGAAGTGGAGGAGAAGGGTATTTTTGCCTCATTCAATGGGCCCACTACAGAATCGATCAAAGACGTGGAATTCTCGCGAAACGTATCTATCATCAAAATTCCATGGGTTAAACGGATGAACAGACGATTAACTCACTTTCGCCCGTAATAAGGTCCCCGTTAATCACGCTGTAAAACAATGATCAGTGCCTGGTGCACAGGAAACGACGCTCTGCCCCTTACACATAATTTGGCGCCTCAACCCTCAACAAGGTTTTCATCAATGCGGTCGTGTTGATATCTTGCTCCGGCCCCCACGAATCCCAAGGATTCTCCCCAAAGTGAACGTCAGAGAAGATGGTCAGCTTGAAGGAACCATTTTCGCTGAAGATAATCCGTGGTTTGTTGGGGTACGGCTCAAACGACGGAACCTGTTCACGTAAAGCGATTTCACTGGCAGGTGGGGAAGAGCGATCCAATTCAGGACCGTCAGCGGCAGGTGGGCCTCCGCGGTTGATGGCGTACGCGTGAATGCAAGCAACGAAGCAGCACGTCACTACAAGCCGCATGATGAAGCAGGTTGCCAACTGAACGTTCTGAACGTTGAAATATTGAACATTCACACGAGGATACGGCTTCTGGACCAGAGACGGAGATTACCATCTGGCAGATTAGCGAATACGTAGTGCTAGTAGAGATTTAGCCACAATACAACACCGCCACCGCTCATTTGGAGGGCAGGTCCAAGGCTTGGTACATCATGATTCAAGCGTATGATACAGTAGGTTTACGACACGTTATGTATCCTATTGATTAAGAGGAAGGGTTGAAAACTAGCTGACGCTCTCAAGGCAATGCGCAGGGACTACACAGGATAAGGGAGAGGCAAAGGATAAGGAATGTGATGGAAATGTCAGTCGTCGAATGGAACTTCTTCTACCTTGATCTTCTTCGAGGTTGGCCCCTCTTTGTCGACGAGGACCGCAGACTCGTCGGATTCTTCGGTGGCTTCTCGCTTCTTTGTATAAAAGATGTATTGTCGAGTCCTGTGTGTCCAATCCGTGACGCCAGAAGGACCCTCGCGGGAGACGAACATTCCGAGATGCATGGCCCAGTAGACGAAGACAACGACTGCAGTTGTGAAACTCGCTACGATGAAGAGCGACCATAGCACGAAAACCAAACAGGCCACTATGTCGGATGCACAGTTAGGTAAGACTAATCCAATGTGAGTTGGGGACTGCGTACCGAGAACGGCCTCGATAGTAAAAAACGTAACGGCTGCAGAGATAAGCACGAGGAAGGCAATGGACGAGAAGGTGAAGACGGTAAGGCCACTATACAAAAGAGGTCGTGAGTGGATTGGGGTATTCAATGAATGGATCAACGCACACGAAGGACAGCAGAGGAAGCACAGCAAGACCAGCATATATGGATAGGAAGGTCTGTCAAAGCGTTCATACATCTTCAGGGATGTAGAAGGGTCGAGATACCATTGTAATCGGTCTTTCCTTAAATTTCAAACAAGCATAACGCAACAAAGGTTGGGCGTAATCGTGTTCGATCCTGGTAATGAAGGATGAAGGCTACTGTCATGAAAATGTATGTAAATGCGGAGAAAGATACTTGCAGGTCGGCATACTGTCTGACGATGGTAGCGCTTCTCTGAAAGTAGGTTGAAAGGTTTTCTTCCATACCAGGGTACTCTGTCGTTTGGTGCGCGTGCGCGTTCATGCCGCTGATGATGGTCAAAGTCAAGGTGTGGATGAGGGACGCGACTGAAATACATATATTTATCACGTGCATACTGATCGTCCACTGGCCCACTCACTCCGAGTCTGTCAACATGAGTGGTCGCAAGCTCAACGCCGACGAGCTCAAGCTCCATCAGGCGGCATTAGCAACAAACGAAAAGGTTTGATCTCAACTTTCTTCGTGCAATTGGCAGTTGGTCATGTCAGGGATAGACACTATCCATAAAGGATGCCGAAAAACTTGTACCAGATGGGAGTGCCCGTACTACTGCGATCAACTTTTTGCTCGGGGCGGTATGTGACTCTCGGTCTATGTGTTCCAGGAGGGGTGACAAACTTGCAGGGTATGTTCAAAGTCATGACAAGCTCCGGTGGAGTCACTGCTTTCCGTGCTGTGATGAAGAAGGAGATGGATGTGTACGTTCTCAACAACCTTTTTGTTTAATGTCTTGGTATGAATACCTTGTTCCCATAGAAAAAAGGATATGAGCGGCGAAGAAACCATGGTGCTCAGCCATATCCAGGCTTCGGGGAACGAAGGCATACTCCTCCTCAGTTACATGTAGACAGCATCTCACACACTTGCCAGGTATATGGACCAAGCACCTCAAAGCCAAGACTGAACTGCATCAAACCGTAATCGACCGCTGCTTGAAATCTCTTGTTCAGAAGCACCTCGTAAAATCAATCAAGGCAGTACGGGTATGTTCATCTATTCTTCATCTGATCTGATCGATCATTGATCACCTCCCACTAAGCATCCAACACGGAAAATATACATGCTTGCGCATCTCGAGCCGTCTGTAGAACTAACAGGCGGTCCTTGGTACACGGACAATGAACTTGACACTGAATTCATCAAGCTTCTGTCAACTGCCTGTCTACACTACATACGCGATCGTGTGCGTGCACTGATTTCTTCATAATGTCAGAGACCGCTCACGGTCGGAAACACACTAGTCATTTCCGAAACAATCTGGGAAGCGCTCTTCTAACAACCAGCAACGTCTTTATGCGATAGGTGCCGCACCCTCTTACCCATCTGCACAGCAGATACAACACTTTTTGAGCAAGAGCAAGATAACGGAAACAGAACTAAGCGTTGATCATGTAGAGATGCTTCTTCGTGTTCTCGAGCTCGACGGAGAAATTGAAAAGGTATTAGTTGGCGCCATCGCATGCATGGTATATGGCATTGCTCATGGGTGGTGTAGATACCTGCATTCGCGGCTTCTGCATGGGATTCCAAGGCAGATTCGGATGCTGCGCCCAGTTCAAGCTCGGAAGACAGCGATGAGGAACGCTCGAGCTCTAAGAAGCGCAAGCGGACATCTTCAAAGAATAAGAGCAAAGAATCCAGCAAGCGCAAGCGTCGACGGGCGGAGGACGACTCCGAGGATGGTGATTCTGAGGAACAACGTTCGGGAAGCAAGAAGAAAAAACGCTCGCGGAACGGTGGCGATAGCGACGATGATATTGATGAACCCAAGTCGAAGAAGAAACGCAAGCACAAATCAAAGAGGGTTGATGACTCGAACTCTAACACGGGTTCAGAAGAATCAGAGGAGCGCGGCCGCAGGGAAAAGAAGCGGAAGGGAAAGTCAAAGAAACGCGACAGTTCACCCTCCCAAAGTTCAGAAGGAACAGAATCAGAGGATGAGGATGAACAACTTCCCTCAAAGTCGAAGTCTAGGGTATCCAAAAAAGCGTCAACCTCAAAGGTATCTGTAAAACGCCCCAAGTCACCTTCTCCGGGTTTAAACGAGATACCCGCCGGAGGCGCTTTTGTCTATCGAGCAATTAGGCAAGAACGGGTGGCGCTAGGATGGTCACAGGCACCTTGTGGAAGATGTCCGGTCTTTGATTTCTGCCGGGCCAAGGGTCCTACCAACCCTCAGGAGTGTGTGTATTACGAAGAATGGTATAACCTGGGTACGGGTGCACAAAAACCTGTTGCACCTGCTGCGGTGAAAGTAGAGTTTTAAGGGTCATGTACGTTCGCATGTGCAAATCAAGATCCGTGTACCATAACGACCGTCGCACTTCAATTCTGTCGACTACGCTAATGTGTCTTTGTCCTGATCAGTCCTTTCATCATGTCGAAGCTATTGCCGTCGGGTTGCAGGTCAATGTACTGACCACCGCCTAGCGGCTCAGTACGCAAAAGCCCATGATCGGGCGTGATACCCACTATCCGAACCGTGGTATGAGGGGTCGTCGTCAAGAGGGTGACGGTTTGACGTCTGTTAATAGACTGGTTAGCGTAATCGCCGAAAGACCAGACTTTTGCCGCACGAATGCAACCATGACTGGGTGTACCGATCCATAAAGGGCCGGAAACCTTCGCTCTCCTCATCAAGAAACAAGTCCCACACACGCTCAAACGTAGTTAGGACCGCCGCAGTCACCCGTTCAACAGTGAGGGTTGAAGGCGCCCCCTGATCATGCGACAAAGCCTCTAGCTGCGCAAGTGAACCGATTGGAGGCTCGTTCAAAACGTTTAGGCCGCATCCTGTATTCACTCGTAGTCACATAGGATGTTCTCCATACATGTGAGCGATACGCACCAATAATCACGTCTGCCGTGCTCCCATAAAAGCTCGTATTTACCAGTATGCCTCCCAGCTTCTTTAGCTCGACACTCTTCCGTGTTTTGTCAGCTGGAAATTCGCCATATATGTCGTTCGGCCACTTTAGTTTGAC
The DNA here is from genome assembly GCA_038089535.1 of Hemileccinum rubropunctum. Taxonomy (NCBI): domain Eukaryota; kingdom Fungi; phylum Basidiomycota; class Agaricomycetes; order Boletales; family Boletaceae; genus Hemileccinum; species Hemileccinum rubropunctum. Next base: position 61,680 of record JBBPLC010000032.1, on the reverse strand, counting down.
CTTTGTTGCCCACCCCTTCGCTGGATCGAGTGCCTGGCATGCTTCGATGACCGCAAGCGCAAAGAGATATTGGACGAAGACCAGATTCGATGGTCGGATGGAAGGAGAATCATAATCTGTCAGTGATGATGAATAGAATAGAATGGTCACAAGGGAGATGCGGGCGTACTTGAGCCCACGCCTTTAAGAGGGACACTCAATTTTAAAGATATTAGCATGCTGCCCGCGGGGGAAAGCCATGCGTTTTTGCCCCTCCCTCGACCAGCTAACTGTGTTGTCGCTAAAGAGAGAAGTGGCGAAGGGAGCGCACGGAGAAATTTTGGGTTTCTGTGGAATGGAAAGTAACTTGTGGCATCGAAAGTGTGCCGTACACTCACCTATCAAGCATCGTCTGTGTACTGGTGACGACTTCGCCATAAAGAAGTACGTCACCTATGAGCAATTCTGCGTTCTTTCTGACAGGACGAAATTCGTCTAGTGCTGCAAAGAATGTGCTCTGTGAAAAGAAGGGTGTATAATGTCTTTCTTGTTCATCGATCAGTAGTCGAGGGGGGAGAATAATGTCTTTGACTTCTTCTTTGGGCACTTCCGACAACAAAGTGAGAACCGGGTGGTCGGATGAGGGATCTGCAGGAGGGATCGTGCGAGCAAAATGGAACTGAAAGGTGTCCTGTTCGTCTCGAAAAACCGCCCTCCCGATTGTAGTCACTTTGTGGGTATCATCATTCACGGTAAGTGTCGAGAAAGCAGTCTCGAGACCTTGATCGGGAAACAAGGCGTGCACAATACGATGTCGGATATCCCATTTCTTTGGATGAGCAAGAAGTAACTGAGGAAGAAGACGTAATCCGAGTTGCTGACCGTTATCAGCCGAGTTTATAAGATTGAATTGTAGGCCGAGGGCCGACAACGTCGGGATAAGCAACTGCTCGGGAAGAGGGGATGCGCATGACCAAAGAGCAATGGTGCCACTTTCGCTGATTGCCCCTGCAAGCATTTCATCATCCGCGTACCGTCCAAGCGCGCGTATTCCCTCCCCAAGACCGAGTGAAGCGGATGGTATGCGTGTAACTGCGATTTTCTTCTCGTCATAATTCACAGTGGCAGGAGTGGAAACCTGGGTTGGGAAAGAGAGATGGAGTGAGGCCTTCCTATCGACTAGCCGAAGAGTGGCTGTGTCTTTGACGAGCCCCAGACCAGCGCTGCCTACTGATCCAAAGCTCGAGGGGGTGTCGTACAGACCGAACAGTCCTTGTGATCTACTCGCATTCACACCAAGGGCCAATATTCTCCCCCCGGTTTCAGCGTATTGGCGCACTCCTGCATGATGATCAGGCGCAGCAAGTAGTACTAGGAGACCACACGCTGTTTTCCAAGGGTTCTCTGGGGCCACGAGAACGTCTGGGGAGATAATTTGAGGGAGATAATGGGGGACAAGGATGGAGGAGAGGGATCGCTGAATTGAGATCGCATGCGGATGCGTGCTGGGATACACGAGTACGTTCATGGCTGAGACGAACCCACTGGTGTACGCTGCAGACCTCCGCAAGATCGATACCTCGAATAGAGCCAAGATTCACGCATCACCATCGATAGTCCCTGGTGCGGTGGTCATCACTTCATTAGTTGAGTGTTGACAGCGAGCCGTCGTAGCACAATGGTAGTGCGTTGCCTTCCTAAGGCAAAGGTTGTGGGTTCGAGCCCCATCGGCGGTACTGGATACTGAAAGACCTCGGCTCATTTTTTTTCTTCATCGTATTCAATATTTTTAGCTATATAGAACACGCAAACCAGCGCGTAACATAGCCTATATCAAGGAAGGGACGTAACATTGAGACGCACCCTCAAATTCTTACCGAGACATCACACGCATCAGCGCGGCGAGAAATATTACTATCACCCTCGATCCATTCTTCCCACTTCTTCCCACTTCCATCCCCAAGCAATCATGACAACACCCGCCTCGTTGATCAGGCTCACCCTCCCATCCCCGGAGGAGTACAGGAAAAGAAAAGTTGCTTTGATCACTGGTACGTTTTCTTTGTCGATGCAGTCGTGAGGACAGCAACGCGGGTTCGACATGATTGTGGTACCGATTGACTCATAATCTACTGATCTCGTCGTTCAAATCCGATTCCTGTCGAACATTCATTGATTGTGTTCAACACAGGCGTCACCGGCCAGGACGGCTCTTATCTGTGAGGTGCTTCGCTCAAAAGTCACGTTTTACGTTGACCTAGTACCATAGTACCGAGCTGCTACTCGAAAAAGGCTACGAGGTACACGGAATCATCCGTCGCTCCTCTAGCTTCAATACCAATCGTCTACAGCATCTGTATGCGGATCAGCATGAACGTGAGCGTTTCCTATCTCTCACCCCCAATCCGCCTTATCAACCCTTGATAAGGTCCCAACAAGCTTAAATTGCATTACGGCGATCTCTCCGACAGTACCAATCTCGTGTATATCCTCGCTCAAGTCCTCCCTACCGAGATCTATAACCTTGGTGCCCAGTCTCACGTCAAAGTCTCGTTTGAGATGGCAGAGTACACAGCTGATGTCGACGGTGTTGGGACCCTCCGTCTTCTCGACGCCGTTCGCACCGTCGGACTCGAGAAACACGTGAGGTTCTACCAAGCATCTACCTCTGAATTATACGGCAAGGTTGTCGAAACGCCTCAGAGCGAAACAACGCCATTCTACCCGCGTAGCCCGTACGGAGCTGCCAAGTTGTATGCCTATTGGATCACAGTCAACTATCGCGAAGCGTATGGGATGTATGCGTGCAACGGTATCCTGTTCAACCACGAGAGCCCGAGGCGTGGGAGGACGTTCGTCACGCGCAAGATCAGTAGAGCTGTGGCTGATATCCACCTGGGCAAGCAACATTGCTTGTACCTTGGTAATCTGGACGCCCAACGCGACTGGGGTCATGGTAGGTCTTGTCACGAATGCCCGAGTAGCTACTTGCTGAGCACATGTGTTCCTGCGTCTTAGCGAAGGACTATGTTGAGGGAATGTGGCGCATTCTCCAGCAGGACGAACCTGAAGACTTTGTCCTTGCGACGGGTGAAACTCATCCAGTGCGCGAGTTCGTCGAAAAAGCTTTTGCTGTTGTAGGTGTCTCGATCAAGTGTGTATACCTCTGTCAAAATTGCCACCTCCGCTAATAAATAAACGTGTTACAGATGGCGTAATTCTGATGTGAAGGAAGAAGGCTACGACCCAAAGACAAACAAGGTTCTCGTCAAGGTTGACTCACAGTACTTCCGTCCTGCTGAAGTAGAGTACGTTGCAAATCCATTTCTCGCTCTGTCGAGTTGGCTAATGCCTGCTGAAAAACAGCCTTCTCCTCGGTAACCCTGCAAAAGCCGAACGTCTTCTTGGCTGGTCCCGCAAAGTGACCTTTGACCAGCTCGTCCACGAGATGGTCACGGTTGATCTCCAAGCTTCCCGAAGCCTTGTTGAGGATCAAAACTAAATGTTTGTCTTAAGCGTGCCACGCGGAACGTACTTTGAAGAACTCAGTGGACACGTTGGGCTATAAACATTTTCTCCAGGCAAAGACCTTGCGGACTAATCACAGCCTAGTTTGCCACCCACGAAAAAAGTCTTATCTCCTGTAACTCCTTTTGTTACTTGTATGTTTGTTGAGTCCCTGCGTTGATACAGCAGAATCAAAAGGTGTCGACTTTGCAAAACTCTAGTTGGCCTTGGCCACCTCACAAGTTATGGTCAAGTCATTTAGTGAACATAGTACATTGTGATCTTTGGCCGATCAATGGCTGCTTTGCCCAGTTCTAGCATTCGAGAAGTTCGCAAGGAACCATTCAACAGTCTCGTTCAGGGCTATAATAGCATGTCAGCAAGCATATTCACCCGACAAAATCGGTGGGACGAACCAACGTCGAACGGAGTAAACTTGAAGTCCGGTCCGATTAGCTTGATCAACTTTGCATTGGAAGCGGGCTTGCGATCCTGCCCATTATCTTTAGGTTCATTCTCAAAGGTAGCCTGTCCCGGGTACTCGAGAGCCGCGACGATCGAATATGCGACCTGTTTGATGCTGATTTCATCATTCTCGTCCACTACAAAAAGGGTTTAGACGGGAATAACGAGGATGGTCACCGACCGTACCAGAGAAGATGACGGGCTCAACACTTTCGTATTCACGCAGCTGCCAGATGAAGAGTTTGGCAAGATCGCGAGAATAGATAAACTGACGCAAGGGTGACCCATCACCCATGACCTTGAATGGCGTACCGCTCTCTATAATAGGGGGTAAGTTCGTCTCATTGCGAATAGTATGCTCGGACGGTTACTTTTCGCGAGATGACACTTGTGGATGAGAGCGGGTATAACGTGAGCGTACTTGAGGTCGCTATTCAAGTACGATCAGTGATGAGACAAGACTTTTATCAGCCTAACCTACAAGTTGTCATGGGGTCCAAATACATTAGTGGGAATGGCAGAGGTGAAGTTGCAACCAAACTCTTCTTTGTACGCACTGTAGAGCGTGATATCAGAAGTTGTAATGAAGTTGGAGCGATAGACGAACCGATTTTGTACATCAACCATTCGCTTGGCATACGCGTAGCCAAAGTTGGAGTCATGAGGGGGACCAAGATGCACTTTATCCTCTGTCAGAGGGTACTCGACCTTATCGGGAAAAACGCATGTTGAAAGGCATGAAATGACTTTTTGCGTCTTTCTGATGCGAGCAGTGTGCAATATGTTATCATTGATCAACATGTTGTCCCGGAGAAACGTCATCTATGATGGGAGATCGTCAAGCTAAACATACATCGATGTGCAGATCATTACCACAGACCTTGCGCTCTCTGTTGGCAAAGAGGCCACCAACTGGTCGTGCGTATCAGAAAGAGGGAGAATTGAGGATCGAAGGTAGACATACCAAGGGCTGCCAAATGAATAACATGCGTAGGCTGGTATTTTTCGAAGAGCTGGAGGGTCTGTTGGGGATCCCTATTCGTATGAATGATACAGACATGAGCCTGGCCTGTTCCCTGCCCAGATTGGATAAATACCTCAAGTCGGCATCGCGAGAGCTGGCAAAGATCCACTTCTCGCCTGGCAGCTTTCCAAAGCGCGAGCCTTCGGGTTCATTCTCGATAACATATTCGATGGCTTTCCCGACGAGGCCAGTACCTCCAGTGACGAGCACGACGGCGGGCATTGTAGTATGAGCCTTTGAGTAGTAGATGATGGTATATCGAGAGTGCGGAGTCTATATGTGCATCTCCATTGGTACATTCCCACCCCGAACTTATCTGCAACGTTCCCTGGCTCCATGAAAGTTCCCGCTCTTCGTTAGTCACAGCGCACGCCAAGCTTCCGCAGTATTTCCCTGTCAACCTTACATGGCTATCAAGAACAGACAGGCGATATCAGCCGAGGTCTACGATCTCGCAGCGTCGGGGGAACTGATTGGAGCGCGTGTCAAGGAGGCTTTAGATGTCATCGAGAACGCTCTGGATACATATACGTGCGTGCTAGTCCAGCTTGGATCTCGTCGGTGATGTATAGCGTTTTTTGCTTTCAGACTAGACAAGTTATCGATCAGCTTCAATGGAGGCAAGGACTGTACGTAGGAGTCGTCTGTCTTCTCCCGATTTCTGCTCACTGCTTACAGGTACTGTCCTCCTTCATCTCTACGCCGCAGCGTTGGCCCGTAGGAATCCTCTGAGTACTAAATCAATCCCCGCCGTCTATATTCCCGTCCCTTCTCCGTTTAGAGAACTAGAGGATTTCATTCAGGAGTCCGCTCGAGCATATGACCTCGACCTTTTCACATGTTCCCCGGACTCGGATGCTCCTCTGCCGGTCGAAAGTGTTACCCCAGGTACAGCGACACCCGATGCACTCAAACAAAACAAAGGTTATGGCGGTCACACAGCCTTCTCGCGGCCCGTTGGGAACGCTCGTGGCGGCGAAGGGATGCGACGTGCTCTACATAACTACAAGGAGAAATATCAGCTCATAGAAGCCATTTTAGTTGGAACAAGGAAATCAGACCCTCATGGTGGTGAGTCCTCCCTCTGCCTGCTGCATGGATTGCCGAGTAACGCTCGATAGCCACCCTCACGTACAAGAACAAGACGGATCCCGGCTGGCCCTCATTCGAACGTATCAATCCAATCATTAATTGGTCTTACTCCGATGTGTGGACATTCCTCCGGCGATTGGATGTGCCTTACTGTTCGTTGTACGACCAAGGGTAAGCCACATTCTGTATGCAAGGAGACTCTTCTTTAAGAAGAGAGTATAGGTATACGTCTCTCGGCTCAACCTATAACACGTTTCCAAACCCTGCACTTCGTGTCCATGATGATTTGTCGTCGGAAATGTTCCCTTCTTCGGTCACAGTCATTGCCAACGAACCGGATGCTATGTGTATCGCAGAGAAACCCGCCCGACACCAATCCAGACCCGCAGTAGAAGATGGTTACTTTGGGAACTTGACCGTCATCGCCAGTAACCCAGAGAGTACATGCACTGCTGAGCCTTGCATGGAACCGACCGACCTTTCCGACACATTTCGTGACCATCCGAGTCCCTTCGGCTCTTTTCGTATCATTGCTAATGACCCTTTTACCACGTGTTTGGCGGAGAGCAAGCCCGTCAATGGTAATGACCATGCGAAATCGCCATTACGCTATAAGCCCGCCTACATACTCCAGGACGAAAGTCTTGAGCGGGCTGGCAGAGTCTCTGGAGGTGGGCTACTTGGGAGGGTGTAGTGGCAAGCCATTTTGGCGGTGCAATAGGATGTATAGATATGTCCCTTGTAGTATTCTAGACATCTGGACCAACAAGTCGACAGAATCACTAGTATGTAATTGACGCGAAGTCACACGCGTCTACGCTGATGACTTTTGTCCAACCATTGACGTTGCTCGCGAGCTCAAACGCGAAATGGACGACGACACAAGAAAAGACAATTGTTCGAGATTATCCGATCACTGACCTTCACTTGGAAACCCCAGACCAGTTCGTCGTTCGAACCTATCTCCAATTTCTTTGGCTCCCAGAGGTACGGTCACCGCTTGGGCCGTATCTCGCGTTTCTAACTAATCACAGTCGATCATGCCAATCAATCTGCTAGTCCCGTCCCTGCATCGCGTTCAAGACGCGTCACCACGATCACCAGACTCACCCCACTCACTGCATGCGCTCTTGGATCCACTGCTCCTTTCGGTTCGTTCTGCTGTCGCGAAATATCACACGGAGCTCCCCGAGGTCCTCGCACAGGACGGCGGAGAAGGTGAAACGGAGGAGTCTATGATGTGGTATGCGCTTAGCTACGAGATGGGCGAGCTCGGACAAGGCAGTACGAGTGTTAACAACGAGGACGCGATCATGCTCGAGGAAAAGTCACGAAATAAGTGGCTCGAAAGGCTTGAGAGACGAGAGTGCGTGTCAATTCGTCGTACGTGGATGATTGCCTTGACTACACGTTTGCAGGGTGCAGATTCAAATTCTCCTCTACTTCCTCAAGCTTTCCTTGCCTGGGCCATGTACCCCGCTACCTCCAGTGACGATACCTGCGAATGAGGTGGTTCCTTTGACGAAGAAGAAACGATCAAAAGAACGAACAAAGGTCATTACCCCCACAGCGCAGGAACGATTAGAGTCGTTCATGGACAAGCTCTCCATATGGCAGCTCGTCATCAACATGAATGACTCGGATAAACGGTCAGATAAGGACGAGCGCGATTGGACACAAGCATTCTGCGAAAATGTCGTGGAGCGCCAGTGAGTGAACCCGTACATGGATGCGACTCTGAAATTCAATCCTGCCGTATTTATCGCAGATTCAAATCGACACTCCCCGATATGTGCGCGCTCTTGCGCCATAAGCTATTCCCTCATTCGCCCTTTGAAGACGAGGACGACGACCCTGACACGCGATCAAGTCCTGGATCTCAAGTCGCAGGCTCCGCTCATCCCCGTCCCAATCCCAATCCCAAACTCGCCAGATCGTCCACATCTGCCTCCGTCTCTCAGCCCAAGAATAAACCTAACCTCAAACCCATCCAACGCTCGTCCTCTGTCCTATCCGGCGCCACCGCGTCAGATACTCGATCCCGTTCACGATCCTTGTCCGTCTCGCTTGCACAGGATGCTTCTGCAAGGCGCTCCAACACCGCTTCTGGGACATCGTCGTCCTTAAAACGAGCTCTCAGTCGCGAAGTCAGCATGTCGCGTGGGTTCAAACCCCGGGTGCAACAATTACAAACGAGTCAATCCGAAGCCACGGGCAGAAAAGCGCCAGCCAAGACGAAGAGGGGAACTAAGAAGGGAGACACGCGTTCGCAAGGGGTGACACTCGTCGCCGCGACGCCTACAAAACCCAAGGTCAGAGGGGACTCGAGAAGTTACCGACTGGCCGTGAGTCAAAGTCAACGCCGGGCCTTTAGTCTGGATCACGAGGACGAGGATGGGATTGGTGACAACCTGGGGGATACTGATAGCGATGGTTTACCCGACAAGGAAGAAGGTGAGGAACTGTGGCTGCCAAATTCTTCCCCCGACGTTTTCCTCCTGGGAGCGAGGAAACGGGCTGCGAGTGGTTCATCATCCAGCATGGGTCTCTCTGACCCGACTGAGGAAGGGATGGACACGCCTGTCAGGAAACGGGTACGCATATAATGATACGGTAGTTGATGCGGAATGTATTTAGGTCTGTGAATGGGCGCTGCTCGCGACGTTTTCGAATGCCCGCTAATGACTTGTTGACAATTATCTTTTCAGATTCCATGAGCGAGCCACTGGATCAACCAACCGTTTTGTTTGTAACACTGGCACATGAGGGATTCGCTTCACGGTGGAGTCAATGCAGAATCAGCGGTCCGAACGCGCTGGTGCGGCATGGATGTTTCGTTTGACAATCTGTGGGCCAATCGCGTTCGGCGTATTACCATCTGACGCGGAGGTCGGAATTTAATCGACCCTTTGGTTCCTGAATCGAGTTCCGCGACGGTGACTTGGCTGAAATGCACGAGGTTTCAAGGTATTTTGACTCAACTAGCTAACTAATCCGCTCGAGCCAATTTGATATGTGAGACGGTCTGCATGAGAAATTCTCTGATGCCAGCGGACGTGGGCAGCGAATTTCAGGGCCAGCGTTGCGCCGTGGCGTTACCATTATCGATGAAACGTGTCATTCATTGAAGAATTTGCAGCGAGCAACTCGGAGTTACCAAAATAACGAGTAGACAAGTTAAAGTAGTATCAAATCGGCGTTCGCACATTGGCTGCCACTAGGGTTAGGGTTAATATGATCTGTTTTTGATTCAAAGTCCATCATCCCATATAAATACACACTCCCTTGCGCTCTTTCATCGTTTCTGCAATGTCCTCAGAGATCAACGGCTCACCCGCTGTCCCCCTCCCTCAGCATAGGGACTCAAACCTCAGACCAAAGCCACCCGTCTGGGCTCTGGATCCTTCCAATGGAAACGTCCCTCCTCCTGCCAAGTGCGATAGACATGGAAGAGAGGGTGGCGTGTGTTGCCAGGAGCTCAACGACGAGGATGTTCGCACCCTTGTCAATCCTGATATCATCCGCGATGTGTGAGCATCTCTCTCACTTTGTTCCCCCTATAGCACTCATTCATATACTCATTTCTAGGGTCATCGGTCTCTCCGACGGTTTGACTGTCCCCTTTGCGTTGACGGCTGGTCTGTCATCGCTCGGGGAATCCAGGCTGGTCGTTCTCGGGGGCATTGCGGAACTCATTGCGGGGGCCATTTCCATGGGAATAGGTGGTTTCCTCGCTTCTCAGGCTGAAAGAGACCACTATAGATTTTTGAAACACCACACGTCGTCAAGAGTGCGCCGCTGCTGTGAATGGGAAATAGAAAGAGAAGTTTATGCCATTCTTGGCCCAGTCGGTGTTGACGAACGCACTTCGAGAGCCGTCACGAAATGCTTGCGTGATGTCGAATGCGACACAGGCGTACGCAATAACTCGTCATCCTCAGACGAAGAAACCCAAAGTCTCAGATGGAAGTCTGACGTGGGGCTAACTCCATTCTTGCTCAAGTTTGGCGAGGGTTTGGGTTCGTTCCTTTCTCTCCCTCCCTTCTAGCAATCGTTTTACCAACCTTGTCTTCTTCCCTAACAGTGGAGGTGCCGACAAGTCGTCTATACGGGTCGGCAATCACCATCGGACTCGGGTACCTCATCGGAGGGATTATACCACTCATCCCTTACTTTTTCTTCACCCGCGCTCATGTGGCTTTAATTTATTCCTGCCTTCTGACTGGTTTTGTGCTCCTGGTTTTTGGGGCAGTCAAGGCCAGGGTTACCGGTGCAGGCAAAGGAGCCAAGGGATACTTGTGGGGTGCGGTCAGTACACTACTTGTCGGCGGCGCAGCCGCGGCTGCCGCGTACGCCATTGTTGCATGCCTCGAGGTATAACCAGGATTTGTTCTCACCGACGTCATTATTATTGGTGTATCACTTTGATTCATATAGATTGTCCGCATGTCATGTCATAGCATTTCACCATCCTACGGGAATTAATCTTTACTCATCCACATTCAAGTAATACTGACCAGATCGAATCAGGTCACATTACAGTTGGCAAATATGTAGTGCCTTGTGTACCGTGGCGCAACTTGCTTAGCCATCTATTCAACGATCGTGGGTTTTCTGTCGTCGACCCTACCGTAGCTGTCTACACGTCCCTTGTCGTGTATTGCAATTTGTCTGATCTCTGTACGCTCAAGGCAGTGGAAGCCGTGATCTGAGAACTGACTCATCAACGTTGTCAACATCCGTTGACTTGAAAAAGGCAAGGCCTGTTTTCAGTGCGAGTGTCAAAGCAGGCAGTTTGCGATTCAACGAGCTGTTGACTACATGCCAGTGGTAATGGGCAAAGTGGGTCGTGTCACGGACTTTGGCGGTGAGAAGGGGTTATCAGGGTCATGGATTTGACCCCAGACACCCCGAGACTTTCAAGGGCTACTGAGCTGATCATGCGCGTTGCCGCCGACGTCGAACACGAACTCAGACAACTTTCAACTTAATTTTCACGACCATAGGGTCTCGGTCGGAGTCTGGTTAAACAGCGCCCTAGTCAACCAACCCACCGTCTCCGTGGTGCAACGGTCTCTCTTCGACTCCTTTCCGTTGCCCCGTTCTATTTGCTCTGCCAGAACTCACCCCGCGAGCTCCAACGTGTTTTTGCGAGACAAGTATGATTCAAACCTCAGTGTCCGCTGTTAACACACTAGTGGAAGACGATCTTGGGATTACTTATTTCATAGAGAACGCCCAACAGTTCTGGTCAGGTACGTTTTCGTTACGTTTCACCGCGATTTTTTTGATTATCATGCCTTTCCCATTCCGGTTCTAGAACTCGATGACATCCTACGTCTTCCGGGTGATGGCTCGGCCACGTTGTCCATGCTTGATACCACACTCCGGAGATTTGTATCCTTGTGTGCTTCTTATCATGGTCAGCTCTCGCTCGGCTCTTACCCTTCCTCCACGCGCTGATCATGTCTTTTTTCGGCAGAACATTACCTTCAAAGTCCACTACAACTAGAACACGCATGCCAGTCGCTTCTGGATTCCGAGCTTTTCGTCTTTCATTCCGAGAGAATGTGTGAACTTGCGATCGACGACGTACAGTCGGTATGTGAAACTCTGTAATCATTGGTACTATACATCTAACATAACATCTTTGTAGAAAACGGATCCCCATGGACAATTTATTTTGTATAGCCTTCTATTATTCTGGGGCAGACGCCAACCTTCCTTCCTTCGTAGCCACAAACGATGGCAACCTCTCACCCCACTACTGATGGATCATATCCTGGTCGAGATCGATCCAGATGCCGATGATGCTTATATTGGCCCCAATCTCGCTTCCAACGGCGCAAGCTCTCGTGCAAGCATCGTTATGGGTCCGATCGCTATAGAAGGCAAGCTCAGGGTACTAAGTGTCAGACTCCTCTATGAAGTCTGTCGGGTTCAAAAACTGTCCGAGCAGGATCTACGTAGGTTTCATTTATTTACTCATTACCCCATGCTGAATACGGCAAAAAAGGTGTGTTCAGTGATTCGTTCATCGACAATCTTTTCGAGCTCGTGGAGCAGACACGCTTTAACCCGGATGAGACTTTCAACTACTCCGTTATCAAATTGATAGTAAGCATTGTTGGTCCCTCCCTCTGGCAGATGCTGACCTTCAAACAGGTGGCCCTCAACGAACAGTTCATGGTTGCAGGACTGAATAATGCTACCTCATCTAACGGTGACCGAGGGAAAGCGTCTGAAGTGCGAAATCGAGTACTTGATGTACTTATATCTCGCCTCGGCTCCAGCAAGACATTTGGAGCGAACATGATATTTATGCTCAATCGTGCATGTATGTCTTACGTGAGTTGTTTCTCTATCCCGGCTGAAGATTTCTCCTAGCCCGTTCCGCGGAGGACCTGTGCATGCAATTACTCGTGTTGAAGCTATTATACATTTTGTTCACTTCGAAAGCAACTTCAGAGTATTTCTACACGAATGACCTCTGCGTACTTGTCGACGTTTTCTTACGCGAGCTGGTGGACCTCGATGACGAGAGCGAATCGGTGGGTAAAACCCACCCATGCAATGCTTGAAAACTGACTTAAATCGATATAGCTGCGTCATACGTATCTCCGTGTTTTACATCCACTCCTTTCCAAGACGCAATTACGGGATATTCCCTATAAGCGTCCTCAAATTGTGATGGCCCTGGAGTCACTCACGCAGAATGCTAACATCCGAGATATCAACCCGACGACGAAACGATTGGTAGAACGGTGCCTCAGTGGGGACTGGTGTGTGAACCTGCGGAGGAGTTCGTTCGACAGCGATGCTCTGAAATCTCAGGGTAGCTACCGCCAGGATAGCCCCAGCCACGATATCCTCGCATCGACGATGCAAGTAGGTCTGCAATCTCAAGCCGTCATGTCAAGCTGCTCCGAAAGACCACATGATGGTGTATCCCCACTCAAATCAAAACAAGTCAAGTCAAGTCGCAGCGTTGAGAATTTAAAGTCACAATCTGCCAAGCCACCACCTGCATCGCGATCCGGCTCTGATGGCATTCGAAGACCAAGCATGGAGAGTGCCACCAGCTTAGGCGTTGTAGCTTCAGCTACTACCAACGCATCGAGGCGGAGAGAGAAGTCAGGTTCTATGGACGATAGTTCACTCCTGCAGCAAGCGGAAAAAAATCTCCAACTGAAGCATCACCCCCATGTTCCACCATCACCCGCGTCTTCCGGTCCCCCACCAACTACCGTCGCCCAAAAGACACGCCGGCCTCCACCTGCTCCTCCAAAAAGGCGCAAGCCACCTCCAGTGCCGCTCGGACAGACTCATGGTGGAGCTCTTATCACTGCTATCGCAAGCTCTTCGCTGTCTACACACGGTTTGGGAAATAAAGGATAGTGATGCTCCCCTTGGACTTCGGGCTATGATGATGACAGACGACGTATCTGATTTTAACCTTTATCACGTATCTTCACGAACATATCTGCATATCATGGGACAGTAATGGCATGGCACGGTACTTAGCATAATATATCCCCTCGCTTTTCATGCATCGATCTCTGATACCCATCGTTAGCATGAGCATTACGAGCATCTTGAACGATCTTATGGATTTTCGGACCTTGCCAGCTCTTCCTCATCTTTTTAGTAGTGACTAGTGACAGGGCACCCGTCGCCGATCACGTGATCTTTCAGTGACTATGATGTCAGCGCACTGCCGGTGATTCCCGTGCCTTTGCCTTTCTTGTGAGGCATGCAAGGTCCCCGGCGGAACACCGCCACCTAGTTCTCAACCTAGTTCTCAGTTGGCTGCCGCAAAGTTTGTAACGTTAACGGTCACAAATGGGTGGCGCAAGCAAGGTGATTAGTACACCGCTTGGTAATGGTAATTCTATTTACACAAATGGGTGTGTATACTTGTAACCCAAGGTTTCTGTCACTTGTTCAAATTGTCTTTGCCAAGGTCCTCCTCACGTTAATGATGACAGTGTTTGCACTGCTTTGGTGCCACATTAACCTCGATGAGCTTGAACAAAGTAAGTAAGCACTATGTCCTTAAGGTCTTATCGTGCGGCTCAGCGCTCAGCGGCTGCATTGACCCTTGTTGGGACAAGAACCCTACGAGCTTGAAGCGCCTCATAGTGTTTCGTTGAGAGTATTCGATGAATCACCAAGATACGGATCTTATGACTACTCTTGGTTTTCCTCACAGACGTCACTTCTGGGACACATTCCAGACGGATGCAAGTTTCAACGTGTCAGCCTTTTCGCCGTTCTGCACCAATGGGGAACACCGGAACCCCTGGCCAATATGTTGATATGTTGAACCACCATGCTCCCTGGTCCCGTTAGTCAGACCCCAGGCTGTTGTATCGTTTCACAGTACTTCCCGAATTCCCCCGCTTCCAAATTGCTCTTGAACAGAGCCCCTCGCGCTCCGCTTCCATACCGAGTGAGCACAAGGAAGGACGCGCGCTTGTATGCGATTGTGAAGACACCAAAAGCAATTGTGAGGGTGATCCGAGGAATAAGCAAGATCAGCGTCACGCTGGCTGACCGAGCTCGAAATTTGTGATGCATGCCGCTATGCAAAGTCACCAGCTTCATAATCCCAACATGATACATGGTGGATGCACACATCTCTTGCACGGAGAGCGGTGATCGATGATCGATGATCGATGACGCGGCATTGACGCCGTGGTAGTGCTCAGAGTCTCGCCCACTTCCGTGCTGATGCATCCAACCCCGGGCTGTGTGACAGCTTAGCCGACACTGCCTACTACTAGCAGAGCAAGCGTAACGTACTTTATATGCGATTTACGAGACTCTTGATGTTTTGTTTTCAAGTTCTCAAACCTGGTAGTCAGTGAACGCGATTAAGCATGCTTTTGCCCGTTAAATTCCGCTGAAGTTTAGTGTCGCGGGCCACCGAACAGGGTGGGATCTCTGATATCCTGCGGGACTTCGAGAATGGAGACGGCGGTTAACGTTTGATCAATTGATCAAACGTTCCATTTCAAAGTGGTCAGCTGGCTGTACAACTGCCATAAATCATCAAAGGTTGTTACCATTTGCGGTTTAAAAGGCTGAAGCTTGCCACGAACATCGCCCCCGTGGCGGCATATACAGCCTCCAAACAGAACCACATACCGCACTACGACCACAAGGCGAGGTAGGCGCTCAGTCATTCCGACTGTGTTGCCGAGGCATTAATTGTTTTATGAGTAACCTTTCTCATCGAATCTTGATACACTTTGAAACTGAAGCTAGCCGCGTATGCTGGTCCCCCGTTTTGCCTACGCGCCCGCGGAAACAAGGCTGCGTTCTAACACCCTCCGGGTCGATCAGTGATCACTGGCACAGCGCTTATGTATTTGGTTATTTGATGCTGTTCCAGCTAGGGACGACTGAATTAAACTCTTGGCACAACTGGCTCGGCGTTAGACACCGGCGGCGTAACTACAGTTCATTTGTAAGTCGCTCCCTGTAAAGGCACGTCAAATTAAACCTCACTGCCAGCCGTTATGTTGCGGGGGGGTCGGAATCAGTGAAAGTACGCATGTCACGTAACAATCGGTGGCGCCGGTTCCTTACGTTGCACCACCCAGGGCCACCCTGGGCTCAATATAAATTGGAAGGTCATGGTTCGCTGTCCAGCATCTTCTAGCCTCGACTCTTCAAAATGGTAAACACGACCAGCGCGGGTCTTATCGGGGTTGTTTTGTTGGCTCGTCATGGCGATCGCGCTGGTGTACTCTTCCAGAACTACACCACATATAACTCGACACAAGGATACTTGACGCCGTATGGAGCGGTAAGTCTAATGCTGGCTGTTTTGGGCAATCCTGAAGTTCTCGCAGAGCCAAGAATTTGCCCTGGGTCGTTACTTGAGGGACACTTACCTTGACGTGTCGTCGCCATCTTATATCCAAGGCATCAACAGCAATGTTGCCGATGTTGATCAACTCTATATTCGCGCCGACGCGGGAGGAGGAAACGTGATACTGGATTCTACCTATGCTCTACTTCAGGGTCTTTACCCGCCGACCCCGGCGGTCAATTTGACCCTCGCTGATGGTCATATGGTCGAGGCTCCATTGGGAGGATACCAGTATATTCCAGTGGAGTCACTTGAATTCACTCAGGTTCCTTCACTTACCAGTTGGATGGACTGCGAGGTGAGCCTTTGGGAATGGATCGTGTCAGGATACTGGCTTAGCTTTTTCCAGTACTTCCAAGATCACTTGCTTCGTTTAAACAATGGCGTCGTGTTTAAGGATGCGGCTGCGCAAGCCGCGCCTTTCCTTCAAGCTGTTGAGCCCTATCTCAACGGGGTGAACAACAGTTTCCTTAACATGGTATGTGGCGTTCATCCCCTTTGTCGATTGTGTTCTGACTTGATCATCAGTGGAACGTAAGTGGTAGAGAATATAGTCATTGGGCTTTGTCTGAAGTGGTTCCGACAACAAGATCTATGACTACCTCAACGTACAATACACTCACAATGCAACGTTTTACAAGTCATTCCCCAAGACTTTGTTACAGCAAGCCCGCTACTTTGCTAACATCCACGAGCAAAATGTCTTCACTGACAGTGTCCAGAATGGAATTGGCCAAAGTAGGTTGTTTGTTTGACGACGTTGAACCATTGCCCACTGATGGCTCATAGTTGCCATCCGGACTCTTTTGCCTGAGATATTCTGGTCGCTGGGAAACATGACTTTGTCTAAAAACAAGGTCAAGCTGGCGTTGACAGAGGTTGACTACAAGCCCTTTATCAGTTTGTTCAACGTTACCAATGCCACAGTGACCAACCCGAACATATCCGGAATTGGTGAGAGATACGATCGATCTTTCTTTTGCCTGCTCCTAACTGCACACAGCCGACTACGCTTCCGCTCTTGCTTTCGAGCTGTCCAAGAGTACTGCCGGCGATTATGTGGTCGCTTTGAAATTCAAGAATGGCACGAATGACCAGGAGCTCAAGCCTTTGCAAATGTTTGGCAAGGACAATCTCACACTACCTCAGTTGATTTCGGAGCTTGACGTACGTACCCAACATTTTCGTCTTGTTGTGTTCTACATTCTGACCCTTTTCTTAGTGGGCTACCATCAACTCCACCATTAACTGGTGCTTCTCATGCAACCAGACGATCTATCGTGGATGCTCTGTTTTCAACTTCAGCAATGACCCATTCCTTAACGGTATTGGCAGTGGATATTGATACAAGGTCATGGAACGGCGGTGCTTGGTTAATTTTACTTATTTTTCCCATTTCCTCTGGATTGTACTTTGCTCTGATTGATAAGTATACACGTTTAACGTTCGAAATATTGACATACAGTTGTGGACAGACAAACACGACAAATTTTCAGTCGTTTTTAGATGGTATCCAAGGGCCAAAGATATGTAATGATCATATTTGGGACCTGACAATAGAAGGGCAGAATTTTACCCTATCGAGTCTTCTGATTCATGTTGTCGAAACATCATGGTGACATGGCAGAGCGTAAGTATCTTTGCAGATATCATCTAGTATTGTCAAAGGCTTGATACTATGGCACATGGTATGTATTTTCTACTGGTGCTGCCAGTGGTAGTCTAGTCTCATGCCAAAGGCTGGCCCGTTGACAAATTCGTGTGGTAGACCTGAGACTGCGGCGGCGACCATGGATCTGATGACAGCAGAAAGTAGGTAGATGCAACGTTCCTCGATGTAGACCACTCAAGTCAATAGAACTTGCTAAAGGCGCTTTCCTCCTTGGCAACTTGAACGTGAACGTGTATCCATGAGCGTTTGAGCCCTGTGCATTTTTGTCGCAGTGGGTTTCTGGCATCACGGTCCGACTTACGGACTCATCCGAGGAGTCGCTGCTGATGGAAGGACTCAACATTCAAGGGCATTGAACAACATACCGTAGTATCACACGGACACAGAAGATGATGACTCTTTAAGGGCAAATTGTCCAGATATGACTTAGTAGTGGCTGCGAACTTGAACAGCATGGCAGGAGCCGAGCCTGCTCAAAGCGGTACTCGAATTCGTGGCAAACTTGGTACAGGGGGGTCGAAACTGTCGGTGAAATGTTGGCTGGGCGGCGATACCAACCTGAGGGTCTGACGTGCTGGACCCTGGTCGCTCAGCACTCAGCCGCCATCTAGTGTGTTCAAAAGTTGGATGGAGACGAGGCTGTGCAGGCGAGTGCACAAATGATCTCTTGATGATGTGACAAACTAGGAGTTTTCAGGATCATTCAAGTTGCAATGACTCCCTGCGTTATGGGGGAGTCGTGTTGCCCTGGAAGAGTTCCTGGGCGTTCATCTACTCCTAGAACGTGCAGCGGCCGTAATGGACTTGGAGGTGCCGCCGCCGATACGCGAGCGGAAAACATGTTGGCGACAGTGATTATCCGCAAGTTGCCTTCTTGATTGGGCGACCTTACTGACGAAATCGAGTCTAGTATTTCCGCTCACGTCGCAACGCTGATTAATCCCTGGACTTTGCTCTACTTATGGGGCTGGCCATAGGCGTGTACCGCAAGTGGACTGGGACCAGTCCCCTGTCACGTTCCCCAGCCGTTTGTCACGAGGCAAGCAAGCAAAACGTTTGGAGTCGGACCCACAAAACACAACAATTGGTCACCGCGACCTCCCCCAACACATGCACGCACAAAAAACCTCACAATAACTCGAAATGCGCTTTGACAGTTCCAGCATCTATAAACTAACCCATCAATATTTGCGAAGTTGTCTTATCGATGTTTCCGCCCCCTCCGATACGCGATCACGTGATCTAGATTTAAGTACTGACGTTGGCACTTATTGAATCAATCTCTCTCTCCACCGCGTTAAGTTCAAACTAGGACCCGTCGATACTAACAATTGCGGCTATGCCAAGGTCTCTGAAAAAGAAACAAAACATCTGTGCAGCCCTTTCCGCTGCAGGATTTGGTTGTTCACTCCCACCAATGGACGGCATCCTATGGTGCCACCGACACAACGAGGTATGCTCTAGTCAAGTCTCTGGTTGACAAACGTTTCCGAGATTTGATATTGTAGGAGCGTCTTAAGTTATACACGAACTACAAAGCTCACGGTGCACTTCTCGGAGCGTACCCTGACATCCCGGCGTGTTACGATGTGGCGACAATCATGACGTGCGACAACCTTTCCCTTCTTCGAGAATGGAATAGCCACCTTCGGGGAAGGTATAATTTGCTCACCAGGTGCGTCTCAGTAAATAGAGTCTCTTCGCCACTCACCATCCTGCAGATGCATCGAAGCACGAGTCTGCTTTACCCGAAGGTTCTTTGGGTACGTGTTATATTGCATTCCGTTGCTAATGTGTCTTAAGTGAAAGAATCACTGGAACAGCGAAGACATGGTAAGTGCCTTGTACATGTTGTGGTCGTTTGCAGCTTACTGACCTTCAAGCACAGGATTTTGGTCACAAGATATTCTGGGATAGTCTAGTACGGAGCAGATCCGAAGTGGAGCAACTAATGATGCACGTAGAAACGCGCGGATACCAACTCATTCTCAAAGGCCAGGACGCACTCTGGGTCCTTGAGCAAGACGCGCACGAGACCAGGGACTGTTCCGACTACAAGCATCCCACAAATGGTACTGACATATCGTTCCATTCTGCAGACAGTGTCGAAGATGCTGCCGTCGAGGATCCTTTGGACGTTGTCTTACGAGAGAAGGCTGTTGAGTTTAGAGAACGGATTAGAATGCGTCTTGCTTGGTACTGCGCCGCTTCGACGTCGCGATTTTACGGCGAGCGATTACAGGTCCTCTTTGCATACGTCCGCCGGGTGATTTTCAAGGATGCATCCCTCATGTTTCTCTCGCAGAATTATGACAGTGTCATGGCTCTGTTGAGCGACCAGGACCTAGACGTTGTCACAGTGGAGAAGATATGGCACGCCATCCGGTCGTTGCGCTTACATGACCTTCACTCCGCCATCGATGATGTACTGCGATCCAGAGATGGTGACCATATGGTCGTGCTTGGCGGAAAGGTCTTCAAAGATCCCAGTGGTGAACGATGGCCTTTACATGCATGGGGACACATGATGGCCATCTGCCGTTCTTATTGTTGTCTTCGCAATACGTGCCGCACGGTATGCCGGCCGTCATGACTTTTTCAAACCACAGCACTCACCACCCACACAGATTGATGAAGTCATCGACCTCACCCGGTGCGTTCTGTTGACGCGAACGCCATTGTGTCAAATCCGCATCAAGTATGATTTTGGCTTTGATGACTCTAGGGAGCTAATCTTGGCCGGTTTCATCCCAAACCATATTCTGTTCTCCTCACCTCGCCATTCAATTTCCTGCAAAGAGTCTGACTCACACTCTGCTTCCCCTGTCTGGGAAGAGACCCAACGCAACCTCTTCGTGTTCGGCGGCCTGTCCCTGAGCGATCCGAAGGCACAGGCGTTTGTCAACGCGTGTATTCGTCACCCCGACCTCATGGTCATGCTTCGCAAAGGAGCAGACGCGCGGATTATCCGCTCCTCATCTGTCACGTGGATTTCTCGCACGCGACACGCGCACAGTCGCGAGGCGCTCGCTTCTGTGCCTTGGGAGAAGACAACAGATTTTGTCAGTCTCGCAGACTCGGCGCTTGAAGAAGCTCGACCTGTCGGATGGTTGCGAGGAAAGATCGCCCATTGCATACAGGTCATCATCGTGGAAACTGGTGAGGGCGAGATGGGCGACTTTATTCGGAAACTCGTCGAGGTTTGGTGTCAGGTCTACCGCGTCGGCGACAAGGACGAACTATATGAGGCGATCAAAGGTCCCTACGAAGCCGCGGGCGAGTTGGAGGAGTGCCAGGAGGTGACACACGAAATTGCGCTCGGTTACTACGAGAACTTGTGGGGATGCAGGCCGCCCCCTGTCGAGCCCTCTGACTACTTCCAATTCCATCCAGATCTGTCTTGATCATCATTTTTTTTCTTTGTCCTAGACATTCTACATTCACGTATTCCTTTGTACCGTCCCTCAGTACCTTCTCATCTTCGACCGCATCGTTCAGCTAATTTGCATGGACATCATACTCATCATAACATTAGAGCAACCTCGTAGAATACAACTCCCAAACACATCAACCACTCCATTAATCTAGTCATTTGCCGTCAATGGCCGCCCGTTGACACGATAAAAATAACATTGAGAAAATGAATCTTAGGAACGAAGATACCCAAAAATGTCCCAAACAAAAGACCAAAGACGCCGAGACGTGAGGGAAAGTCAAAGTGGACCAGTACGCACACAAACTAAATAATGTCCGACGCATACATAGTCGTGCGTGTGCGTGTGCGTGTGTTATATACGTGGTAGATTGCAAGTGCGCTAACTAAGCCCTTAAAAGTTTTCTGTTCATCAAGTATTAGAGACTGAGCGTCGGGATCACGGCGAGGGGACATACCCTTCCCGAAGAAAAACCTAGTTCCACCGGGGCTAGGATTCGAGTACTTGTTAGACATCTGGTGCAGTTGCTTGGACAACACTGGGGGACCGCAAAAGAACTACGAAAGAGGATACAGGGGTCAAGATAAGGTACTGCGGACAAGTGTGTGTACGTACCACGCCGACATCCGTATCGGGATGCTTGTCAACAAGGGATGAGAACACTTTATCCCAGTTTGGTCGTCCGTAATGAGTTGGAGCACGCAACGATGTGATCGCATCTTTTTCTGCACCAACGTCCTGAACCTGAATAACACATACGGGGATGCAGAGCATGACAGGTAGGTCGCGACATTACTCCGACTGGCAACCAAGGAACAATGGATGTAAAAAACGCACGATGATATTGTTCACGTCATCTTCTTTGATTTTGGCGGTGAGATATATGTTGATCTCGATCCGGTTTTGAGTATCTTGTTCTTCAATTGCTGCCAAGAGGGAGTGGAACCATTCTGCGCTGCCAAAGTCACGGATGACCCAAGTAAAGTAAACCTTAGAGAGGCGCGTAGGTTTTGAGTTGTTCATGTTGTTCATGCGGTACCAGATAGATTTCAATATGCTGTAATAAGTTGATGTCATCCATGATGTTTAGCAACAAACCGGAACTTACGAGGCAAATGGCGTAACACCGATACCAGCACCGACAAGCAAGACGGTTTCGTAGTTCAAAAAGTCCTCTGAGGCGCTACCAAATGGACCATCGACCATGATGCGCGGAAGTGTCCGGTTCAGGGGTGGGTTCGTGTTGGTACCTACCACCTTACCACCAGAAGTATTCGCATCCGTCTCCTTGGAATCGAAATTACAACCGACGGCCTTGGCAAGTGCCGTAGTAAAGTCGCCAACGACGCGGATATGAACCGAGATATAGTCCTCCTCTGGCGCGCTACAAAGGCTTCAGAGATATGGATTTACGGTGGTGAAAACATTACATACCTGGTAAGGGTGAAAGGATGCCACTGGAAATAAGAGATTTCCGGGCAACAAATGAAGATGTACTGGCCAGCACGAGTGGTCGTTTTCTCCTTCTTGATCTGGATCTCGACAACCTTTGAAGGGTGCTGTATAACCTTGGAGATGTATGTTTTGTGACGAGACCGAATTTCACGTAAGATGCGTTCGTAGGTCCATATGCCGCCACCGACAAGCCAGTAGCGCTGAACATGGATTATGAGAAGGGAGATACTGAGATAGACGTTGGACCCACCCAGAAAACACCGACGGAATTGAATGAACAGAATGGCTCTCTGTCAGGCTTAATCATACACCACAAACCGTGGAACTGCCATGCAAGGAAGAAGAGGAGGAAGAGGTGATGAGTGTACCAGAACCTCTCAAAGTTGGCACGACGGCGTTTCTCCCTGGCGAACCAAACCATGATGCCAAGACAGGCTGTCATAATCCAGCCAGTAGCACCGGGGCCAGTGGCAAAGTTTGCTTGCAAGAAGACGAGGATACGCTGGCCAGTAGTCTTCGCATTTGGGTCGAGCATGGCGAGTTCTTGGAAATTGCGCATGTGAGCGGCAACATGAATGACCGTGAAGACGACCATGGACCATGCGGTTGCTTTGTGGAAGGTGATGTTTTTGTCAAAGGGAATGAACTGGTTCAGTGGGGTCCGGCGAAGGAGGGAGATGAAGTTACGACAGACTGGCAAGAGGATGAAAATGACATCGGTATGTAACACGAGAGCAGCAGAACGAGCGATGGCTACAAAAATGCTTTGTTGAGTCTTTGTTCGTTTCAGAGAAGTAGCAGGAAATACTGACGATAAGTGATACCAAACGTGGCACGGGCGGTGGTTAGGTCATCGCTGAGTTGGTAGTACATGAAGCCAAAAGCAATGACGAGACAGTGGAAGAATATCCAGGCGAAGAAAAACAGTCGCTTTCCTCCCTCGTTGATCATCCATAGGTCGAATCTCTGACCAAGCGTGAGGGGTTTCTGCGGACCTTTTGGGGTAGTTCCATTTATCCATGTCTGCTGGATGCCTTGAAGTCTGTCACGCTCCGACTTGTTCCTGTAGAGGGGGACTCCAATGGATGTACCAGCAGCGTTATTGTCGGCCCTGGGGTTGATGAAAGGGTTTTGATCAACGAAAGGGTTGCGGTCTTTGAAGTCGAAACCGGAGGAGCGTTTGTCGGTCATTGGTGGGATACACGTCCAGCGTTGTCGAAGGAAGATGAAGAGGACCTGCCTGAGAAAGGGAGAGAGTTGACAAGGTAGATGAGCTGGTTGCTGTCTGGTTTTATTGTCGGACAAGTCTTTGTACTACTTGCCCTCCTATCACATGAAATCTCACCGTCTCCATTGAATCAAGTCCAATCCAGAGTTGATTGATCTGTACACTGCACCCATCTCAGGCTGGAGCTGTGTGCACTGCTCGCATCTATTTTCATAGTGGAATCTTGACGACGAGAGTATATGATGAGTTACCAACCCGCTGCGCACTCGTCCGCGATTCATTCATTTCTAATCGTTGCGGGGTTCAATGTCAAGCGACGCTGTCGCCGTTGATTGCAATTGGCACTTTCTGTTGAAATATCGATCGTGACAACTGCCGCATCACGACGGCGACGGGTCAACGTTCAACCACTGACAATGTCGGGCGGAAAGTGGCCCCCGCCTGCACCGTATTTACCAAGGACACTGGACTGTTTGCTGTACACTTGGAGTGATCATCAGCAGCCCATCTGATCTTTCAACGTCAACTGGAGATCATGATGCAAGTTTCTCAGCGCTACTTCACCAACACAGCCCATGTCATTGTATCGCATTGCACCATGTGCTGAAGTTAGACGCCATTTAAAAATATTGCACGGTGATGAACAAGTTCGGGCATGCGATGTCTGAGGCAACCAAACTGATGTTGGGAAAGTGCATCCCAGGAGGAGACCGCAGCATTCCGCCCCTTTGCGTCTCGGTTGACATAGCTGCCCTCGATCAATGCAAGACAAGACTCAATAGGGTTTCACAATGGTTTCCTAAACAAACGTATACACTGGTACGTCCAGGCTCAGACTCGGATCGTTATCGATCAACCAAGGTTGGCCTACTGATTAAATATGGTTGTGTGGGACAACTTCCGAAAGTTTCTGACCGTTTCCAGTGGGACTGGAGTCCAACACCGTCGGCGACAGCGATCATTGATCAACTATGGAAAGCGGTCGGGTGCTAGACTCAAAACCCAACTACTCCTTTCTCGACCTCATCAACCAGTGCAACAACTTCCGTCTTCCTGTCAACTACGGGTCAGAGGATCCCACTGCCTTCGCACACCGAGACTATGTGGTACCATGGTCGCTGTCCCAGTCTCCGAATAGCCCTGTCGTTGGCCTGTTGGTGCCAGAATTAATCGACGTTCTACGCCAAGAACCAGAGGGTGCTTTCGTTATTCCAGAACGAGCACGACCAGGATCAAGATACCGCATCAGTTTTCATCCCTCTATCGATACCCCCTCCAAGCGCACAGACGTTATGAAGAAGCTCTGCGAACGATGGCGTGACAGTGGTACCATCTTCCAAAATGTGATCGGTCCCAAAAAGTGGAGGAACGAGATGTATCCAGTGTATCGTAACCCATTCGGCATCCCTCTCTCTCATGATCCTCATACAAAGAAGAGCGACTCTGATACCGGTAACTACCTCTTCGAGATGGAGCGTGCTGCTTGTTCGTTATTCGGGGTCGTCACGTATGGTGTGCATATGACGATCTATCACGAAGATGCGGACGGCAGTAACCTGCGGATCTGGACTCCAACTCGGTCTCGGACGAAGCAGACGTGCGTTTTCATATAATATTTCTCAATGCTATCTGTCATGCATGCAATGTCGTTCAGGTTCCCTGGCTACTTAGACAACAGCGTTGCAGGCGGAATACCGAGTGGAGTGTCAGTCTTTGAGAATCTTGTCAAAGAATCGATGGAAGAAGCAAGCATAGAAGAGAACATCGTGCGGAAATATGCAAAGTGCGCAGGTTCGATCAGTTATTACTACCGGTGGGTGTGCAGCCTTTGGCACCTCAGACTTGTTCATTCCACCAACCGCACCTAGAGCCACCGATGGATGGCTGCAGCCTGAATTTCAGTAAGGTCGCCGCTTACCGTATCTCCATCTCTGGCTCACTGATGCTGGATAAGATATGTATATGATCTCAAGGTGCCACCTGGCGTCGAATTCCAACCAAAGCCGCTAGATGGAGAAGTAGAATCCTTTGATGTAAGCTCACACGCAAACTCACCCATCGAGAAATCGATTATAAGTGCCACGTTAGTTATTGCCAGTAAACGTGGTCATCTCGAAAATGAAACAAGGGCTGTTCAAAACCAATTGCGGCGTAGGTGGGTTGAAGGATTACCTATCCGTTGCATGTTTTGACCGCCGTATGTAGTGTTGATCGATTTCCTTGTCCGGAGAGGGTACATCACACCTGATAACGAACCTGACTTTAACGAGATTGTTACAAAGATGCATACCAGGTTCGAATTTGGGAGATGGTGATCCCCAAACCACTGGTCCCAGAGGCGTTATGGGTAAATAGGCGCCCGTACAATAGAACTAGAAACGCAACGGAGCCTGGACAATTGCATACATTGAACCGGAATAGAAATGAGCACGTGGTCTAGGAACGGCAATCGCGGATAGGCTATGCTGAGGAACATATAACCCTACCTAAGCCTTGAACTTATTGGGCTGGTGACGCCCCAGCCAATACTATCATCACCTACGCGACTCAGTGACCATCATGGCCTACTTTTTTGCCTCACCGGTCGACGTCGACATTAAGCTCGACGGAGAAGAACTGCGGAAGCAGGTAGACATGAAGGGGGAGAAAGACAAAATCACTCAATCTCCTGTTTATTACGATGGTGATTCGCTCAGCGGACAGGTTTGTCTCTGGTCTCGTCTTCCTCCGAAAACAGCGTGTCCGATACACTCGCAGGTCACAATACGTGTACGCGATGGCAAGAGGATGACCCATGAGGGCATCAAAGTCGAGTTCGTTGGCGCCATAGGTATGTTCCGCTGCTCTCTTGTTCAAGTTTCCCCATTCATTCCATGCTAGAACTCTTCTATGACCGGGGGAATCACCATGAATTCCTGTCACTTTCTCAAGAACTGGCATCGCCGGGAGAACTACGACAGGCTCAGACGTTTGAGTTTCTCTTCAAGAACGTGGAGAAACAATTCGAGAGCTATCAGGGTATCAACGTGAAACTACGGTGGGCTCGAATTACTCTTGCCTGTCGCACATCGTCTGAAATTTGACAAGATACTTTGTACGAGTGACGGTGTCACGGCGGATAGCAGACGTGACGAAAGAGAAAGATATTTGGGTCCACTCGTATCGTATGCCGCCCGACAGCAATAACGCGATAAAGATGGAAGTTGGTATCGAAGACTGTCTCCACATCGAGTTCGAGTACAACAAATCAAAGTAAGTCCTACTCTTTTCTCGCTTGATGCAGCTGATGACCGAGGGTACCCAGGTACCATTTGAAAGATGTCATTGTCGGCAAGATTTACTTCTTGCTCGTTCGCATCAAGATCAAACATATGGAACTCTCAATTATACGGCGCGAAACGACAGGTTCGCCGCCAAATCAGTACAACGAGAGCGAGACCATCACAAAGTTTGAAATCATGGATGGAGCGCCGGTTCGGGGTAAGTTATCACTGTTTGACCAGGTGACGCTAAGTCTAGAGACGTGTGTTGTGAAGGTGAAACTATACCTATCCGATTATTCCTAGGAGGGTTCGACCTTACCCCCACATTCCGCGATGTCAACAAGAAATTCAGTATACGGTATTATCTCAACCTGGTGCTGATCGATGAAGAAAATCGACGATACTTTAAACAACAGGTCAGTTATTTTTTCTTAATATTGACTGCACCTTAAAAACATGGGTTGCGCTGCAGGAGATCACGATATTTAGAATACCAGAAGTAAGTCATCGTTGCCAATGCACCTCCCCGCCACTGAAGTTATTCATCAGAATTAGTATTTCGTTGAGCTGTCAGCTACTATGTTTGTTCTTTACCAGTGTTCAACGATGGATTCCTACCAGCGTTGGCTTAAATCTGCTACGAAGACCTTATGCTTCGACAGGAAAAAAAAAGGGTACGATACAACGCAGACATGTGGCAATCTTCTGCGACTGACTAACAGGACACTAATACTACACATCGCACACTAAATGTTTGCAGGTCGAAGTATTATTCGTTCAAGAAGAAAGTCGGGCATTCGTCCATTTACTAATCGATGTAACGAAACCACGCTTGTGTCCCGACTCAAGCTCGGAGTGTGTAGGTGTAGGTGTTATTCGCCTACGCGAAACTAAGAAGGCACCCTGGCAGTGTCTGCAGATTTTCTCCTTGCTTTCGGAAAATTGTCACGGGACAGCGAGGCTTCACCGAAGCCGGGCGTACGAGCTGAGCCGGGTCCCAAGTTGCCTTTGCGATACATCTCGATGTCTGCCGCTGTGAGAGCTGGCCTAGTTGACTGAGCCCTTGCCGAAGCCAACCACTCGGCGGAGCGGATGCTCGCGTCACTCATGGCTCTACTAGCTCTCTTAATTAGATCGCGAGCGGTCGTTCTTCGTGATCTGGGGGTGCTGGGTTCTCCAGCTGGTGTAGGATCTGGATTGTTAACGGTGGATCCTTCCCAGCAGGGGCTATTAGGGGTCACGGGAGAGACGGCGGGATAGTCGACTGTGTTCTGCGTTAACCCTCCCCATGCGGATATGGGACGTTTGCGTCGGTCTGAGATGTACGCGAGGTTCTCAAGGAGTGGTGGCGCCGGCTTCCGCTTGATCGAACCACTCGAGCGGAGTGTGACGGAGGCCTCGCAATCCTCGTTCTCCGGATTGCGGCGCATGCTGGACTGGCGCGAGACACCGACAACTGGGAATGGATCTTCCTCGTAATTTTGCCCTAGGATCGACCCACGGTATTTTCCCGTCACGCGTGGCGGAAGGTTTGGGAACCTGCGTTCAAGATCACGAACGATACTCAGGTCATCTGGGATGGTTTCCCCGCTTCCCTGTCTCGTGTGGCCCTTTGCTGGCGGCCAAAACCAGTCGGGGGGTGCATGATCACAAGTGGCTGGTGCCGATTTGACTCTCGGCGTTTGGAGCATCGGGTTTCGTGTGGCAACCATCTCATCAGAGATGTTCTTTCTGTGCTGCCGCGCGCTACAGCCTCCATTTGCACGCCCCAGATTTAACCCAGATAGCCGCCTTTGCTGGGCCACATCCGCGAGGATAGCCTGTGGAGGAAAGTCGATCGTGGAAAAACGGATCTGTAAGAAAGGCGCCTGCCCTTTCTCGTAGTGAACGGTGACACGTTGTTCTCTGGACTGCTTCTCAGCTGACGAATATGCGTCAGCCCGGGAATCCTCGGAACACGATTGCGTCATGCGGCGGAATGTGTGCGTCTGTTCGGGATTGACGCCGAGCATGCGGGAGACATGTTTGCCGATCCGAGATATACCACGCAGTTCATCTGTGAGGGTTTCAAAGTTTTCCGCGACGTCGAGACTTTGAAAGGGAGATTAGGCCAGGGACAGCGAGATGCATAGTGGGTACAACGCACCCTTTGAGCAAGCCAAACATGAGAGTGGCACGCGAGATCAAGCGCAGCGCTCTACGAGCTAAAGCCAAGCCGAAGCTAACCTGGGCGAAGCCCGCCATAGTTTCGATGACGCCGGTAATAATACCAATAGTGATCCAGGCGATACCATGAAGATAATGGTATTCATCAGAGTGGGTGAGTTCTATCCGCCTTTGGTCTAGAAATGCGCGGGAAAGGCGAGAGAAGGCGAGGAGAAAGAAGAGGAATTGGATAATGATAAATAGCGTGAGAGAAGAGTGGCTGAGGGAATGCCACAGAAACCCGCTGTTATCTGAAAAGGTAACGACTAGCGACCGGCTGGAGGACGTGCCTAGTCAAGTTAATAAGCGCGTCTCACACGTATATACATAGTATCGGGGCGCACCGAGATGTATTCCAACAAACGATGATACCTCATTGAGCATCACAGCTATCACCAATAAGATGGGCAATGAGATTTCAAGATATGGCTGGAGCTTGCGAGGAAGGGTGGGGATGAAACAGCGAAAGCTCAGTCGATAAAGATAGATGGAATAGACGAGGATGGGAGTGAATGATACAGCACCTAGTCACGACTTTCAGTCATCAGACGGTCAAGTGAGCACGCATGGACGTACCAACAAGAAAATTAAATACTTTAAAATTTGATAGAGAAGTCCGCGCTGCGGGGACGATGTGCGACAACATGTCCAGCAGTGCCCATGTGAAATACAGAATGGCGTCTGCTGCAAGGAGGATTTGCGCGCGCCTTTCATGGCTAGATGAGACGGCTTGGCACTTGCAGGTTATCTCGAGTACTTACCTGTCCGGTCCCGAGCACAAGTAAATGAAGAGCAACGATATTATGACTTCGATCGTTGGGGGTATAATGAGGGTCTCGAATTGCACAAGCGTAAAGCCGACACAGCGAAGATTTGGGGTGAGCGAAAGACAGACGAGGCTCGGCTGGTTCATGGAGATAAAAGAAGGAATAGGGGAGCGAGCATATCACGCTGGCCTCAAAGGAAGGATGGAGGCAGACTAGCTGTTGGTCGGGGAGGCTCTCGAGGCCTAAGAAGCTGGTTTAGGGTGATGGGAAAGAATAACAAAAGAATAGCCATGTTATGGCGCTCCCCAAGGTCCCCGTTGACGGTTGCTACTACGCTGATGACGGCTGTAACCTGTTACCATCCTAACCGGAACCCGACAGGTGGAAATTAGATACTAACAGCGACTTTCTCCACTCACAAAAAATCCACGTATTACATCCATCGAATTGCCGCATTGCAACATATCCTAAGTGGTTTTCGAGCAATAAACAGGCCAGCATAGTGGTGAACTGAACGCATAAAATTCCTAGTTCCAGTTCCAGTGAGAATAAATACCATAATTAATCGGTATGACAACCCTGGTACCAGTGCGCGCGAGTGTGAGACAGTGATTGCGCCTGTCACGGAATTAATTGTTCATCTATCTGCAGAAGAAAAGACCAATCGAATGTGCAGCTGAAACATGATCAAGTGCAAGAACTCGACGTGGCAGTGGCTCGGTTAACCGTGTTAGGCAAGCCTCCAAATTTCCCACAGTAGGTAGTACGCGCAATGGTATGTTCTTGAGCTCCCCAATCTCGTCCATGTTTACACCGTGCCCAGAAAATATCCGTTCTCCAGCATGCGCCGTCTGCGCATTTGCCAGCGAGGCATGGAGACCCAACACCGACCTCGCGCAACCTCGATCCCTTGCTTCATCCCTTTGCACGTGCTCGCGAGCGAATGCGTGCTCTAAATGCAACCAAAATGGACAGGATGTTTGCGAAACCTTTTATCGCAAGTTTGGAAGGTCATATCGATGCCGTAGAAGTGCTCTGTAAGAAACCGGGGACTGTCAACATCGTAGCCAGTGGTAGTTGGGACGGCGGTGAGTCTTTCACACAGTTTATAACATATACACACTAACCGGTCACAGGCGTCATCGTGCATAATATCGCCGAGAAAAAACACTCGCATCAGGTACAAGGGGCGCACAAGGGAAAAGTATCCGGGCTCTGCTTCGCAAACCATGACAGACTGCTTAGCTGTGGGATGGATTGTAACATTAAGCTTTGGGATGTTTCACAACAGGAACAAACTTTTGTCAGAACTCTTGCGTTGTTCTTCTTATTCCCCATCCAACTAACGGTCTGTCCAGCAGCAAAAACCACTCAGCGTGTTCGCTGGAAAATCACCTTTCAAGTATGGGCTTCCGTCAATACGTTAGGCTGCCGCACTCATGTGATTCAATAGCTCTATCGATCACCACAGATCAGACGCCCTCTTCGCCACCGCCTCGAATCTAGTACAAATATGGGATGAGACCAAGTTCCTATCCTTTACCATCTCGCGTCCGCCTGCCGCTGATCATTTCCCTCCAGGAGTGCTGCTATCTCCAGCCTCACTTTTCCCACAGCCACTGAGACGGTCACCTCGGTGCGTTTCAACCTAGCTGAAGCATCTGTGCTCGGAAGCATAGGTTCCGATCGCAGTTTCACGCTCTATGACATCCGCACAGGTAAAGCCGAGCGGCGGGTCATCATGCAGATGCAAAGCAACGCTCTATCATGGTCACCGACGTTCCCTACATCAGTCCTACTAGCATCAGAGGACCACAACCTTTATACATTCGATGTCCGCAATCTATCCACTCCAACGCATATTTACAAGGCACATGTTGCCGCCGTTATGAGTTGTGATTGGAGTCCCACGGGCCTGGAGTTTGTGAGCGGTGGGTGGGATCGAACCCTGCGCATATGGAAGGAGGGGCAGGGTACGCAGCCAGAGGTATATCACACCAAGCGCATGCAGAGGTCAGTTCATCTTCTCTTTCTCGGAAACACTTTCTCAAGCATTTCATAGGGTATCGTCATCGATATTCACTGCAGACGCGCGATTCATTGTCTCAGGGTCGGACGATGGTAACGTCAGGGTTTGGAAAGCCAAAGCTTCGGAAAAATTGGGAATCATTACAGCACGAGAGCGTGCTGCAATCGAGTACCGCGAGAGTCTTAGGGATCGGTGGAAACACGACCAAGAAATTGGTAGGATATCGCGGTAAGTTTGGAAATTTCACGGGGAGTTTGTCATCTGAATCAATTTAGGACGCGGCATCTACCCAAGCCTGTGTTTCAGGCGTCAAAACTCAAGCGGACGATGCTCGATGCTCAGCGTGTCAAGGAAGAACGCCGGCGGAAGCATACTCGCGTTGGAGAGAGCAAACCAAAGGCGGAGAGACGGAAAGCTGTTCTCGCGGAACAAACCTAGCAACTTTGTCTTTTGGTGGTGCCGTGGCAGGGAATGCGATGCCTCTTTCGATATGAGCCACACATACACAAAGCAGGTCAAATGAACCAGTATAACGCTCAAAGCAACGCGCATGAAAAGGTAGGTCCCATGGAACTACAGATGGCAAGTTTCATTACAAAATAGCATCCTTCAGTTGAGTGACTGGGATCGCTGATTGGTATGCCCTTGTTTGTAAGCGTGCTTGTGCGGCCTGTTCGAAAGCATACGCAAAACCAATGAGCTTGTACTCGCTATACGCTGTTCCAATGAATGCAATGCCAAACGGCATATTCGGGGTACAGCTGTGTAGCGGTGCGGGGTCCAATGGGGTAGGCTTCACATGTTGTGGATAACGACCGAGGGGAACTATACAATGTTTTTTTTTTGCTGGGTAACATTTTTAATCGTTATCGCTGCACTCACCAGAGATGATTGGGTAACCAGAGACCCCAGTGGGCTTTGTCGCAAAGCCTGGTATGATTGATGTATGAAGGAAGCCATCAACGCAATAAGAGGGATCCACGTACTGTCAGTTGGCAAAATGAGGGCGTCCAGCTGATGAGCTTGGAGAGCTGCATCGATTCCTCGAGTGCGTCCCAGCTCCCAATTCTCTGCCAACGCGGTATAGTATTTCTCGTCAACCTGGCTTGCTTCAGAGGCAACCAACCTTGAAGAAATATTTAGCACCACTAACGAGATGCATACTTACAACGTGACAAACTGGGATTGATCCGTATAGTACGGTGACGGTAATTCGATATCTGCATGCGCGAGATTGAATTTGATAACATCTGCCAGACTTCTTACCCCGGTGGGGACTTCCACCAAATCTGCCAGGTACTTGTTAAGAGCTGGCTTAAAATCGACCGTCAAGACTATGTCCTCCGCTTTGGATCGTTTTAACTTCTCGGCGCTCGGGAAGTCTACCGGATCGATGACGTGTGCCCCCAATTCACGGAAAATGTCAAGTGACTTCTGGAACGTGTCGTTGATGACAGCGTCGTCTTGGAAGAGTGCTCTGGGAACTCCAAGTCGTTTTCCTTGCAGTGAAGCAACGTTCAATGCGCCAGTATAGTCAGGCCATTCCTTGGGCGGGGGCAGACCGATGTCACAGGGATCAGTCGGATCATTCCCAACAATGGCGGAAAGAAGGAGTGCCGCGTCAGCGATACTACGAGCCAAGGGGCCGACCGTATCTTGATGAGGTGAGATGGGAATGACTGATGGCGGGCATAGTCAGCGGATATTATTCCACATATGGGTCACCGCTTTACCTCCAGAGCGGGAAACAAGGCCAACGGTAGGCTTGATCCCTACAATATTGTTCCGACTAGCAGGGAGAACGATGGAACCCGTTGTCTCTGAGCCAATGGCGGCGGCGGCGAGACCTATCGCCGAAGCAACGGCACTGCCGGAGCTGGACGCGCTTGGGTCGAGGTTTGGATAGTATGGGGAAGTGGTCTGCCCGCCGCGAGCGGAGAAACCGTTGGGCACACTTTCACCACGGAATTGCGCCCATTCGGACATAGTGGCTTTGCCCAACAATATGGCACCTGCTTCACGGAGCTTTGATATTACAAACGCATCACGAGGGACGACAGATCCCTCGAGTGCATACGAGCCTTTATATTGCAGATCAAAACCAACGATCCACAAGACAAGATGAGCTCACCAGCGGTGGTGTTCATGCTACAGCGAGAGCTTAGAGTTGTCTTATAGACGCATCAACTCTAGGTGGCTTACCCCAGTTCATGGACTGTTGCGATATTGTCTTTGATCAAGATTGGTATGCCATGAAGTGGCCCACGACTGCGGTGCTCAGATCTCTCAAGGTCCAATTCTTCAGCTCGACGCAAAGCGGTAGCATTTATCTCTGAGACTGCATGCAGAGCTTTTACCTCGCCGATCCTCGCCAGGTATGCCTACGAAGGCGAATATTGTAAGATACAAAGGAAGACTGGCCAACATACCTTCACAAGGTGTGTAGATTTGAATTGGCCAGTTTCTAATCCACGCTGGAGCTCGCTTATTGTGGCCTCGTAGAGGTCAGGGAGGTGGTCAGTCTCAGTGTCAGATCTTAGCATGGTTGAGTGATCGAAGTCGAACGATTAGTACTAGCCCCTATATACTCTTACCGCCGGGTTACTCGATTTGGAAAATTATTCACGTGATGACACAGGATACAAATATTACCAAATATCCGGACGGAGGCACAACAGTAGCTCAGCAACAACTTGTCCTCTTCTACCTCACTTGTCGTTCTCCTCTACTGACCATGTCGGACTCTGACGGTGACATTGACGATGAACTTCTCGAACTTGCTGGAGCTACCGAGAAGAAACGAAAGCGCCAGGCCAGCAGCTCGAAGCAGCCGGGAAGCAAGAAGCGCAAAGCAAGGTATATACTTGTCCAAGCTTAGTTTGTGCCTTCTCACATACACCGGCCCCACCAGTGCTTCTGACAGCGACTCGGAGAATGCTCCGGAAAGCGAACAAGGAGGGGCGGCCAATCCATTCCCCTTGGAGGGCAAGTACGAGGACGATGCCGACAGGGAGCGGTGAGTTCTACTCTAGGTACTACAACGTAGCTTTGACACCGTATTCTCAATGTTACCAACGTTGCACCGAATAGATTACTTGGCATGTCTGAGATTGATCGAGAGAATATTCTCGCCGAGCGCCTAGAGCAAATGCAAAAGATACAAGACAGACGGAAACTGCAGGAGATGATCAAGCAACAAAAGAATGGTTCAAGCGATGCAGATGCAGTGGCCAAGGCTGCAAAACGTACTGACAATACCCCCATCCTTGCAAAGCCCCCTCTAACGATCAATTTACAGGCCAGCATGCAGTCAGAGGGGCTACAAAGGAGAAGTCGAAGAAACTTGACGAACTAAAAGCCCGGCGCAAAGCAAAGGATGAGAAGAAGCGCGTAAGCATGGACATTGCTAGAGCCAGCTTTGTCTCTCATGGCTCCTAGACTCACACGGACTCTCCTAAGCGGGACCGTTCATCATCACCTATGGACATGGATACCTCTTCCGGCGAGGAAGAGGATGGCCAAATCACTAAGTATGAAGAGGAGGAAGAAAGGGATCGCAAATTGTTTGCCAAACAGCCTAACCCTGACGATGAACCGATCACTGTTCAGGATTTGTCAACCTGCAGACTTACTCGGGATATGCTTGCCAAACATTGTATGGCACCCTGGTTTGAGGACTATGTCAAAGGCAAGTCCGATTCAACGCCTATCCGTAACTGGCTGAAAGCTCCGCGTGCAAGGCGGTTGGGTACGTTACCTGATTGGCCAGGAGAACGATGGACCGGTGTATCGGCTATGCGAGGTGACGAGTAAGTCAAATTTAGCGTCTTGCTACTCTGCGTTAATCAATCGCAAGATCTCGGTGCCAATCTCACACGACCGTACAAAATCAACGAACAAACTGTTAACCAAACACTCGAGCTGAAACATGGCAAGTCAGTTAAGACATTTCATATGGACAAAGTCTCCAATGCAGCCTTTGATGCGGTGCGTAGTTTATCTTTCCCCTTCATCAGTTCTAATGTAGCAGTGTAGAAAGAGTTTGATCGACTTTACAAGGCGTGCGCTGCGGAGGAAGTGCGATTACCTTTCAAAAGACAGCTCGAAAAAAAGGCTGCTCAAATTCAAAAGCTCGCCTCGCAACCCATGACAGAGGTCTGGGCGTCTCCTGCAATTGATTGTCAAATAAGGCGCTGAGGTTATCATTTAGAGTGACGTCGCAGCGATGGTCGCACGCAAGAGCCAGTTTAATCAGCAGCAAAGCGCGGCGGCTATTACGATGGAACGATCCCGCCTTATGCAAGCAAAGACGTTGGCTATGCGACGCCAGGATTATGCCGAAGTTGCCGACATTGAGGGAAAGTTAAAGGAACTCCCTGTCGTCCAAACCACTCGAGAAGAGGAAGAAGAATCGCTTGCCGACAAACTCGCCAGAGTCAACGAGCGAAATCGTAGGGCAAACGTGGAAGCCGTACGAAAGGCCGAGTTACTCGAGGCTGAACGGAAACGAAGAGAACGGAAGCTTGCCCATATAGGAGGCTCTGGCGTCGCCACGTCATCCGACCCGAGCGCAAGGCTGAAAACCATACCAAGAACCTTTAACGACACATCCAGGTTTGTACCCCCTTTTTCCTGTATCTTGGTTTTGGATTTTATGATGCTTTCTGTCATGCCAACTACTTTCGTTCACCTCGCGCTGGTACACTAGGTCAGCCACGCCAAACGCGAATGGAACGCCCATCCTCGCACCGCAACCGACTGCCACCTCACGACCCGTGTCCCCACTGCCCCTATCATCCGCTCTCGCACCCCGGAAAGACAAGTCGTCTCTGGAAGCCTCCATGATAGAAAGCATAGAAGTCGACCTCGGAGATTTCTAAATATTTGGGAAATCAAGTATGACCATTCTCTCTCTCTCTCTTTTGTGGAATGTGTTGTTGTGGTTGGTTTCTCGCACTCACCGCTCACCATCTGTTGTTTGTCTTTTTTTTACATCTTGCATCCCGCGTGTAATTTACTCTACGAGGAGATTCGGTCTACACGTCTCCTAACCAAATATCAATTTTTCCCATCGATATGCGTCGCAAGAGGTCGTAGATTGATAGCGTTCAGATGGTAGTGCTAAGTTGCACCCCGAAGGGGGGAGCGCGCTGTGCATATGGTCTGGCTTGCGCCGGAAGGAGTGCATATCGAACTCGAGAGAGAAAAAAGGCGCTTCTCACCGCTACGCCTCCGCGAGTCGTGCCTCGGCTAGCTCCCCGAATCCAACGACAGTCCCGATCGATCCAATCGTTTATTAATGCATTAATTGATCGCAACGTACACCCTGGTTCCGATACCGACTACGAGTACCTCTTGCCAAAATCTATAGAGAAAAACCGAGGATGACAAACAAAAAAGCAAGTATATATACACATCACTCATTCTCGCACGCGTCATGGTCCGTCCACACCAATTTTCTGACCAGTCACCGATACCACGGGTGGTGGGCATGTATACGGTACCAACGGTGATGTCGTCCTCGACGCAAACATGGACGGCCCACCGTTCTCCCCACCGACGACAGAAGGGGCAGGGGCGATACCTGGACCAGGGGGAACACCAGGTCCGCTCGTGAGTATTCCAGAGGGTGTCACGCCTGGTCCACCACCACTTGTGGTGGACAGAACGCCAGGCACGCCGGGACCGGTAGGCGGGACGACACCTGGACCTGCAAGACGGGGAGAGTACCCCAGTGGGGTCATGTTCAACTTGGGTAGGGCTGGTGAAGGCTTTCGTGGGAGTGGAAAAGGGCCGGTGGATGTAGAAGAAGGCGGGGCGTTCAGCGTAGAAATCGAAGGCGAGGTCGTCGAGGGGGGTCCACGGGGGGGTGACGATGTCAGTGGTCGGGGCAACTGCGATAATCCATTTGGGATTGGGTTCGAAAAACGGTGTGGCACAGGGGTGTGGAAGCGCTCAGGAGGAAGGGAAAATGGTGCTGACGGAACATTTGATGTTGCGGGGCCTGACTCGCCTGGACCGGGTGTCCAGCCATGTCGCGGCGAAGAAGCTGCGGAAGGGATGGTGTGATGGGATGGTGCGAGAACAAAGGGTGTTGCAATTGGTCGGTCGCGTTCTCTGTCCCTCTCGCGGTCTCTCTCTCTCTCCCGCTCCCTTTCCCGTTCTTCGTAACCATGTGAGGGGGGAAGCGGGTGAGTAGAAGACGGTCGACTTCCAGGCATGCTATTCCCTCCAAGCTTTGCCTCGTCTCTCTTCCAATGCGACTTAGAGGAAGGGTTCGCAGACAGACTAATGATTTCCATCGTTTGTACTCCTGGCGCAGAGCCAGAACTCTGAGGAAGCGGAGAAGCACCGTCGGGACCAGATGAACTGGTACCAGAACCGGGTACAGAGGAGTGGTGGTGGTGTACGATGTGATGGTGATGCCTGTGGTGGTGATGCTGCCCGACATGATGGTGCGGTGGTACGTGCGATGTTCCGTGTTGGAGTTGAGTGTGCTGGTGCGGGTGTTGCCCATGGGGAGGATGGTGTTGAGGATGTTGGGAATGTTGGTGAGAATGGGACTGATGGGCGTGCACCGGGTGCGGCTGGTGAGGGGGGTGAGGGGGATACTGCTGTAGCTGGTGGGTATGCGAATGCGAATGGGTGTGTTGATGTAGATGACGGTGAGCGGGTGTCGGGACGATAGGTTGGACTTGGGATCTCTCTCTCTCCCTGTCGCGTTCATTCCTCTCGATTCGTTCCCTCTCTTCCCTGCGCCGCGCGTCCGCAGCGGCCCAATCCATTCCTCCAAACTTTGAATTCCAAGCGGGATAGCCGAGTCCCATGTTAGGGCCAGGCTCCCGTTCCCGTTCCCGGTCTCGCGTCTCTCTCTCGCGCTGCGCTGCCAGTTCCCGATCACGTGGAGTGAGCTCTCGCTCCCGTAATTCGCGATCCTGCTGGATTATCTCCCGTTCTCTCTCGCGTTGCAGTTCACGTTCTCGCTCCACGAAGCCGGAGGGACGTTGAATTCGCGCTCCCCCAGGACCGAGAACCGGTGTGCTCGATGTGCCACCAGGGCCGATCACAACACTCGCTCCACCTCCTCCAGAACCAATAGGATACCCTGTCGGACCTGTTCCGATAGAGGGGGGTCCCTGGAACACGCCCATCGCCGGTTGCGAGAACGATGGCCCGTCAGTATTCGCGATGCCCGGACCAGGTGCTGCAGCAGTGTTCGGTGTATTCTGTAATGGTGCAGAGGAGGGTGCGGGTGGTGCGAGCCCGGGTCCAGAACCACCAAGCGCGAGTGGTGGTCCTCCGATTTGAGTGGCGTTATTGCCAGGAACGATGCCAAGACCTGAATTTGGAGGGTGACTCTCGCCGGGGCCGATCCCGAGTCCATTCACTCCGAACCCTGGGGTGGGCGTGTGACCTCCAAAGCCGATGGACGCAGGACCGAACCCTGGTGTGGTACCATTATAGCCAACGCCTATCGGAACGCCAATTGGAGGAACAAATCCCATCCCGAACCCGTAACCCAACCTGCGGTGCTGAAAGAGAAACTCGAGATCGGCTGCTATCTCGTGCGGAGAGAGGCTTGCGAGATCAGGGTAAGCCGTTGCTCCACCTGCGGAATGACGAAAGAGGTCAACTGCACTGATACCAGTTCACTAGTGATTGGCATACTCAATCCATCAAGCCCGGGGTAAACGCCAAGACCTTTTGCACAAGATAGCTTTTTGTTTGCTGCGAGATGCGAGAGATGGGATGGTAGAGGAAAGGTATTTGCAATCTGCCGGAGGGTAGGTGCGGGTGGGGGGTTGAGTATCGCACTAGGGATACGCCGAGCTAAAGAGAGGTTGGCTGACGAAGGAGATGAAGACGAATGCAAACGAACCTCCGGGGGGCCGCTCGATTGTTCTGCGTTCCCTCTCCAACTTGCGCCGCTTTCTGTTTGTTTCTGCGATCATGTCGGTCTGAAGGTCGATGCGAGCAAGCTGTGAGTAACAAGATTAGCAATGTGAATATATGGTGGCAAAAAGAAGGAAAATAAAGTCACGCTTGAATACGTCGCAGATCCACTGGTATATCTATACTCACATCCCAAGCTTCCCAACACCACGTCTCTTCCTCGCGCCTTTTTCTGGTAACTGTCTCGATTTCGTGTGTCCTCTTCTTTGAGGCGAGCATCAAACGTTTGTCGCGACGTTTCGTCAGTTCGCTCTGGAGATGGTGGAGCTCTGGGTGGGTACCTGATGTGATGAAAGTGGATAAGGTGAGCAGAGGGTGACAAGGACGCGTACTGACCATCCCCAACCAAAGTTTCTTCCCATGCCAGACCCTCCATTTTTTCTACATAGACCCTCTCTCTCAACAATGCAAACTTGAGTTCGATGGTTGCAAGAACGTCGAGGGCCTCTGCTCTGTGAGCAGGTTGAAGATCCGGATCTTCGTCTTCTTGCTCCGGTTCTGGTTCTGGTTCGGCGAGTGGAGTGGGGGAGGGTGGCTGTGAGGGTTCCTCGGGTTGAGCGTCTTCGTCTTCGTCACCGTCTTGTTCCAGGTCGCGATCTTGGGGAAGATGGTGATCGTCGTCGTCAGGGGTGTCTGGGTCATTGTCTTGATCAATGTCTTCGTCCTGTATTTGGCTTTGTGGGAGGTCCTCATCTGGTGGAGATACGGTTGGGTCGACGGAAGCGCGGATAGAGGGAGGGACTGATGGGATGTCTATGGCAGGGTTGGGAGTGGGGGTTACTTTTATATTGGGATTGAGAGAGGGACGAGCGGGAGAGTGTCGGGGTGTGTGGGTGTCATCATCGACGAGGATGTCATCTTGGTCGGAATCGTCGGGAGTGGAGGAGTGGTCGAGACGAGCGTCGCTTTGGATGTCATCTTCGTCGGAAGTGGGGGCATTTGGGTCGTAAAGTTTGTAACCTTCTTCCCATAGTCGCATGAGCATCCTGTCATTCTGGTCCGACTTTATCCTTGCGAGGGGTCTGATGCCGCGCTTTGATCGAGGTATTTTTGTGCGATCAAAGGGCAAAGGAACGACGACCTTTTTTCGACGAGAGCGGGATTGGGATTTGCGGTGAGAGTGCTTACGATCGAGGGCGTGATTGTTGCATGGATCAGGGTCCTCGCCCTCTTCCTCCTCCATGGCGCGTGGGGGGGTAGGGAGATCTTCCTCTTCTTCCGCCTCTGCATCGGGTGTAGCAGAGTGAGATTTTTGTTTCGAGGAAGGGGGACCGAGGTTTGTGGGAGGGGAGAGACAGCGGGCGGGAGTGGGAGTGGGAGAGGTCGTTGTGCCGTTCTTGTATGCCCAGTGCCACATGGGTGCTGGTACGAGACCGCCGCGTTTCTTTCGCCTGCTAGAAAAGGGTGCGGCAGACCTAGTGGCGGGTAAGGACTGGCGCTGTCTCTGAGCAGAGGCGGATGGTGGTGGTGGTAGATGGTCGCGGTCGTTGTCGTCGTCGGTGAGCTCTGATAGTTCCGACTCGTCGATTGGGTTTGGAGGGGGGGAAGGGGAGGGGGAGGAGAGCGAGCCGAGGGGGGAGACCGAGTGTGACATGGTAAAGAGACGAGGACCAAAACGGGTAGAAAAAGAGAGAGAGAGAAGAGAGCGAGAGAGAGAACACGTGACGCAACGACTATCATCATGAATCTTGACGTTCTCGAACACATTCTCGCTCAACTCGACGGCGCTGATCTCGTCGCTTGTTCGCTCGTCAGTCGCACTTTTCTAGCTGCTGCATTACCTCTTTTATACTCTCAAATCGAATACACAATTCGTCATGCAAAGCGTTCACACAACTCCTCTCCCTTTGCCACACTCGCAGCCCACCCAAACCTCGTCGTACACGTCAAACGCATCGCGGTACACTCTGCGCCCGTTATCAATCACTCAGTCAGCCCACCTTTTCTCAACGATCTCGCGAACACACTCCGCACCGCTACAAACATTCGCGTCTTTGTATGCGCCGTCAACATCCTCGCGCCACTCCTTCCCCATCTCATCGACAAGCCAAGACTACACCATCTTAGGATAGCAGCCTCGCTCGGTTCAAGGCAAATATCCCTTCTCCAGCAAACTTCGCGTCTCCACAGTCTCTCTCTCGACGCCCCCTCTTGGATCGTTATTGATGCTCTCCCCAACTGGTCTGCTTCCATGCAGCGCACTCTCGCCCATCTCACCCTATTCGTATGTCCTTCCTTTTCTGCACGAACTACCGCGTTCACCCCCTCTAGATGTCCCAGGACTTGGATGCCACCGTGCTCAACGCCACTCTCGCGCAACTACCCCGCCTGCGTGGCTTGCACGTGATCAGCTGTCCCAGAATAACCCACTCTGTCGTCCTCACCGCCCTCTCACATACCCCTGATCTCCTCGAACTCTCCCTTACCATATTCGTAAGCTTCACCCTCATAATACCCTTGACATACCCTTACCCTTTTATCAGCCATCCCAGGATCAGAACCTCCCCGCTCTCAACTTCCCCACTCCCCCGCTTACTCACCTCTCCATTGACATCCGCGCTTCTTATCCCGCTCTCAAACCACTCATCGCTCGCATCATATCTCGCCTTAACCCAAGGCAGGCGCTCGCCATATGCGGCGCTTGGATCGGTGAAATTAAAGGATCAGCAGAACGCACCGATTCACCCCAACATCCTACCGATCCAGACGCTAATCCAGATGGTACAGGCATAACCGACAACTTCTTCCATGGTCATTTCCAAGTTACAGACGACCCACCTCTCCTTACCCCTCCACACCCACTTCAACCCCAGAACCATGGCCATCAACCTACTACTACCAACGTCTTCTTTGGATTCTCCCTTGACAACCCCAATGGCAACAACAACGACAATAACAATGCCCCTCCCGGCGCGGGTCCTCATAACCCGGGTGTTCCCGATCCAACCGCCCCTTTGCTCGTCCCTTCTCTCCCTTCCTCTCTCTCCGTTCTTCATCTTCCCTTGCTTTCTCCCGCTGCACTCAGAGAGGTCGTGGGACGCTGCCAAGATATCCAGGTCTTGGGCATCGTCATAGGTTCCGCATTTTCATCCCCCGTATCGGCCAAGTCGACCAGATCCACCAGTCGTTCAGCTGCGCGATCCGCTGCCAGATTCAAACACGCCACAGTCTCTGGAATAAGACCCGAGATCAACTTGTTGGCCAATATCCTCTCCCGTGCAATATCACTCCGAGAATTGATCATCGACACCACCAACACAGATATCGCCAACAGCAACCCTTCAGATTCCAGAGCAGGCGCTTCCCATGGCGCATTCAGAGGCACCGCCTTGCTCACTCCTCTTGCTGTCCGCATGCTCATGCGCGAATCGCCACTCTTGAGGCGCGTCGTTGGCGAGGGTCGGATATGGGAGGTACGTATTTCATCTCATCGATTCATCCCCCCACCGCGTGCTTATACCCTTTTTAGTCCCCTACGCCCACTCCATCATCACCTATCCCTTTCCCCCATTGCCTCACTATCGATCTCACGCTCACCAGGGCTCGTTATGGCCCCGGTGCAACCAATCATCATGGGTACGGCCCACCCACTTTTGGGTCCCTTGGGGGTGGCTATACCCAAGTGGAAGTGGAAAACGATCATTGGTTCTGGCTGACGGGAAGTGCCAGTGGAGGCAAGCGTTACGGTGGATTCTAACTCGGAGCTAAAGATTTCGTT
Source organism: Hemileccinum rubropunctum (assembly GCA_038089535.1). NCBI lineage: Eukaryota > Fungi > Basidiomycota > Agaricomycetes > Boletales > Boletaceae > Hemileccinum > Hemileccinum rubropunctum. The sequence continues at coordinate 18,009 of JBBPLC010000032.1, read as the reverse complement.
ATGTAACAATAATGCAAAAAACGTATGCCTACATTTGTACTGTATAGTCACTAGTTGCACATGAATCAGAACCTGCGTAGCCTTTCAAATAATAGAATAAACGATATGTAAGAGACTGGTAATACATCGCGAAGAAGCATGTAGATCCTACGAAGAACCCAGATCAAAAGCCGAGGTCGCTTTACGCATCCTCCTCAGGGGCTTTACTAGCAGCCGCCTCTGCATCAGCCGTCCAGTCCGACTGCCGAATCCCAAACTCGACCGGCAAGACAGTAAAGTTGAACGCGAGCATCGTAAGCCCAAACGGCTTACGCACGCGCGACTCCCATCCATCCGGAATCCGCTCTTCCAAAAGCACGGTCCGAAGGTCATCCACTCTCCCTCCAAAGATGGTTAGCATCGTCGACGAGCTAGATTAAAAACCGAAAAAAAGGTTAATCCTCTGAATCGGGAATGAATCGCATACGTACTTGGCGCTCCCAAAAACTTTGTGAAACATGCTTAGGGTGTAGTCCTTGTTTCTCGCCTTGGCTTCGGCACGGCGTTTGCCAAGGATGCGTGACATGTCCTTTTTGGTGAGCAGACTCCTTTCTTGTGCGTCTTTACCGGTGGCAAACGATAAAAGCTCTTCGATGAATGGGATGTGGATTGTGGATTGTTTGGGTTGTAGCGCCGTGTCCAAACCTAGGCGGTCGCGTCAGATGAGTCTCCACGGTCAGACGGCATCTTTGTTATTTGACTTACGGGTGAGGGAGGCGTCGTGCTCGATACCGTTGTGCAAGTCGAGCTCTTCCAAATCAAACGTATCCTCGGTATAGCTCCTGTTCAACATCCGAGCGGCATAGTGTGGCACGAAGGAACAAAACGAAGGCGAAAAGTTGTAAGTCGTACGAATCTGGTCCGTGAGTTCCGTAAACTTGATCCCTCGGCCAGTACGCGAAATGATGCCTACATTCAAAGGGGGGGAATTAGGCAACCGAGTTGCAGCCGAGAACGCGCTCAAAGCACAGACATACCGTGGTTGGCCATGGCATTGATCGCTGGGCAAGAACACCGACTGTTGCCTTCCTTCGGTGGGTTGTATTCAGGCCAGTACCCTCCGTAGCCTGGATGACCTTCCGGGGTCACTTTTCCAACAGGGCGGCTAAATAGCACGAGATTGCCCAGCGTCAGAAAAATATCCCAGGTCATCACACTTGCATCGTAAAAGGCATTCGAAATATCGCCGACGATCCCCATGGTGCGCTGAAGGAGTCAGGGTGAGAGGGATAGTGGAACACTGGTAGCGCCAGATACAGGAGGTTGCCTCAAGGCGAGTCTAATATAGCCGCAGGGAAGCGCGGGCGTGTGTCACCCGTGACAAACTTGACGTCGCGTTTTCACGTCCATTGAGGGCGGGCAGTGGAAATGTATCAGATTGTCACGTAAGCGGAGCCAGCTTTCGTGCCTTTAGTGGAAAAGGACACGGGGAGGTGCGGTGTAAGGCAAGGCTTGCAAACCGAAAATGAGACGAGGTGAGGCACTGAATGTACGAGTCATGTGGTTGATCATCGCGGCCTTGAGGCGGGAGAGGCTTATCGTTGGTGCATCGCTCTGTTATCCAGATGGAATTAGTCGGATACGGTTGCATGATTGGAACCGGGTTACACGTCGAGCCACTGGGGCCAGCCTACGCAACGGGACCGGTCGTTTTTGAATCCCGTCACCACTGTCAGTGGTGACTGCTACCCTCCCGGCTACGATTGCTCGCCGAAAGTAATTCTGGACGACTCGGTGTGATAACATACCAACCGGAAGCGCTGAATCGATAACAGCCCCGCGGAGTTTATGTGCGCTCACACGAAGCTGTTCAACGCCCATCTGTTCCGTTGAGTCGAATGATCAGCGTGGGGCCGGGCCAACCTATCGCCTTTTTTTGAGGCGCACTGCAGGAGACAAGGTAAGTAGGAAGTCAGTGGTAATATGGCTCAGACGTGAACCTAGTATACCTGAGCGCTCATCGGCATATCAAATCTGCATTAGTACGGTCGAACCTCGGCAGCCTAACTCGAACTTCCTAGTCTTCTACGCCGCATTCACGACACGCAGCCACAATTCTCCCCCCCCAATGACCTTGTAAACAACCAAGGGGGACACAAACTTTGACGATAGCCCAATGACGGTCTCTGCCGGGAGTTTGACAATTACAGAAACCTGTGATCGCTGATGATTGTGCTCCGACTTGAAGAAGGTCTGTCGACAGGGGTCCAACTGGGTTTCAGCCGCCGTGGTATGATTTCACGATCATGCCGTATCATGATGCAGTCATTGATCTTACCTGTCATGCCACTACAGTCACGACTCCCCACCAGGTATAACTACATTGGTTCACCCATCGACCTCTCTCTCTCGGATGCCACCACGCCCCTTATTATCGCCTGTTCTTCTAGTGCACGCTTTGGCAGCAAGCACACTCGCACGTCCATATGCGAGGTCAACTAGCGCACCTTTAGTCTCTCTTGACTATGGTGCATTCCAGGGCTTTGATTCTGCTCAAGCTACCGAGTCTTTCCTCGGCATACCTTTTGCACAACCGCCGTAAGCTCGCGCCGTACCTATTCTGCCACACGGGCTCTCATATCCCACAGTCTAGGACGACTTCGCTTCAACCCCCCCGTGTCCCCCCAGCCGTTCTCGGGTGTTCGAAATGCGACTTGGTTCGGAGATGCTTGTCCACAGCAGCCCGTCCTTGCTCCTAATGAATCATTTCCCAACAACCCTGGGCTCAATGGAGTCACTCAATACCTCGGTGAGCTACAACCCCAAGGTATAGTGGCCGCTTCAGAGGACTGTAGGTTTGCATAGCTTATCTGGCAGTCATATACTCACATCAAGTATATAGGTCTTTACCTTAATGTTGTAAGGCCTGCGGGCGTCTCTGCTGGTGATGATCTTCCCGTCGTTGTGGTAAGTTGATCTTTCTGAAATGTCCTAGGTTGGTGGCGCTCATCTATCTGTAGTGGATATATGGAGGTACTACTTCAAAATAATTTCAGACAACGAAAACCTCATTCCGGTTTAGGTGGTTTTGAAAACGGGGACGCATCAGCGTATAATGGCACCCAAGTCGTTTCTCGATCAGTCAATTTGAAGTCACCAGTCGTTTATGTTTCCTTCAACTACCGCCTAAACGGTTGGTTTGACATGATAAACTGGTAGGCTCAATGGCTGACAGCCCCTGAACAGCGTTCGGATTCCTAGGCGGTAAGGAGGTACACGCGGCAGGTTTGGGAAATTTCGGACTTTATGACCGTAAGCCTTGTCCGATCAGGATATGCGATATACTAATGTGATCGTGCAGAACGATTTGCACTGGAGTGGGTTCAAAAGTACATTTCCCTGTTTGGGGGAAATCCAGAACAGGTCGTAGTGTAAGTACCGGCATCATGAGATCAATGATCTAGAGTCACTATCCTGCTACTTAGATGGGGCCAAAGCGCTGGCTCGATATCTGTAATGCTACAAATGGCTGCCTATGACGGCCAACTCGACGGGTTGTTCCAGGGTGGTGTCATGGTATGATTAGACCGATTTAAGCTCCTTCTGTTGTAACTTTGCTCAGGAATCTGGTTCCGCGGTTCTGATGCATGACATCACCTTCCAAGAAGCTCAAGACAACTACGATTTCCTCGTGGAACAAGCCAACTGTACATCTGCGAGCGATACGCTGGATTGCCTTCGCCAAGCTCCTTACCAAACGATTCTTGACGCCGTTTTGCAGACCCCTCCTCTGCTTTCCTACGAAGCTGTCAACACCTCGTGGGCCCCCATGGTTGACGGTGTCTTTTTCAAACAATCGGTTAGGCAGTCACTGTCTCAGGGAAAATATGCACGCGTATGTTTTGTCTGTTCAAATTATCTATGATGGCTGAAGACTGGGAAGGTACCCGCTATCCTTGGGAATGTTGATGACGAGGGAACGTGAGTGAGATCGGAAAGCCATCACATACCTCCATCACGATTAATTCCATCTTAGGCTCTTCTCCCTTTACAGCTTCAATGTGACGTGAGCCTGACTCCATGTTTTTCTTTGGGGCCGTTGACTGACACCATTGATAGCACAAATGATCAATTCTTGGAGTATATAAAAACTATGTTAGGGGACTCATTTTTTCTCCCGTGGGATCTGCTAACGAAGCACGCACGACACTAGCTTTCTCGTCGGCGTCACCGAGGACGACACCAATCAAGTTGGGCAGCTCTACCCAGACGACCCCACTTTGGTAAGTTCGCGAGCCCCTTGCTTGATGATAACCTACCTCTGTTGACAGGGGTCGCCGTACGATGTCGGAATGAATGACACTCTAACGTGAGTCGGCTGTAGTCCATCTGCCACTGCGTTCTTCTCACTTTAAATAGTCCGGAATATAAACGCATCGCTTCATTCCAAGGCGATTTCTACTTTCAAGTTCCACGTCGTTACACTCTGAAATATCTATCTCGAACACAAAACGCCTGGAGTTATCGTGAGTTAAATTTCGAGTCCGCTACTAATTGGCTCAAACCTTGCTACAGTCTGGAAGCGGGACAAATCCGTCCCGGGCATCGGCTCCTTTCATGAAAGTGATCTCCAAGAATTTTATGACCTCACAGGATCTCCAGATTGGGTAGGCACCGATGCGCTTGGTAAGTGACTCTTCCGATGGATACATGTATTGATTCGAATAACCACTGTATCGCCAAGTCAACTTTGCGTACACGCTCAACCCAAACGTTCCTTCCAATGGCTATCCGTCCGGTGCGGCCCCGTCCTTGTTGTCCAACGTTTCCTGGCCACAATACCAGCTGTCATCACGTCAACTGCTCACTTTTAAGGACCCAAACGTGCTCACGCTCACAGAGGATATATATAGGTTTGAGCCGATGGCATTTTTGGACAGGTTGCAGGAGCAAATGGGTCTTTGATCCTCGAGATCGAGGTTCTTGCGCGTCGATGGTAGACATATTTATGCTATATACTAGGATTGTTAGGCCTTTAGGCTATTAGGGTACCAACGCATCGTTACGACTAGATCTTTGTTTAATTTGCTCGTTCCTTACAGTTTGTGACACCCCGCTCTCGCTGGCGGTTCGACCGAACGGGCTACAGTCTGCACATCCGGTGATGAATTCGCAGATCGGCGCCCGAGCGATCGGATGCTTTTGTAGCAGAGAATCATGATGTACGGTAATGCCTGATCCTTGTGAAAGAATGTTGGATTCAATGTTTGAAGCTTTGCATGGTTGCCCGGGCCATTGGTTCTCCTGCCGTAATCCAATCCGATATTGACGGGCCCCGGCACACAGAATGTTAGTCATGACTGTGCGCATAATGCGGCGATATCAGTGTAAACACATTCATCGCGGCGCCGGAGGCTGGGAACTCTTGGGTTCTGGCATTCCCCTTTTTACGGAGATGATACGGTGTGCTACTTCAGCTTGTGGACGGGAATGGGAGACTCATCAAAGAGAACAGCTCAGCTGGGAATGTGGAGAGGAACAAGATTATTCACACACGGGTCATGTTTACTACTGTCGTAGGACTGTGAGTCTTTCACATACAAGGGGAACGAATAAATGATTTCGGTCTGGAGTGGGTATCGGACAAAGGCTAAAAGAAAACAAACTGGATGTATGCGGTAGGGGTGACTGGAAATGCTACAAATCTGTATACATTCCGATGCGTCTATCAATCAAAAATCAGATGTCAGTCCTGGTAGAAAAATAAACTAAGAGAGAACGAACATTAGGTATCGGGCTGACGTTAATTTTGTAGAAGACCCAGGTTATCCTTGAGTACGAGCCAGCCAAATGCGCTGGATAAACAAAGAACTAAGGAAACATATGTGAAGGAAGAGCGCTAAGTGAATTATATAAGGCAATCAGCGAGTGATAAACCAATGAGAGGGCCACACTATGACTCACCTCGTTCTGTGATGGCGGGTATTGGTAACGAGAGATACGAGATGGCCCATCAAATAGCTGATAAAGTGGCAGCGATTGCGGCGTAAGTGCACTACATGATACAGTGGAAGACCCATGAACTTTTTTCAAAGAATGGGGTAAATTCTGGCGTTGTAGACGATGTTTTTTTAGGGCTGATGGTGACATGTGCGGAGGGCTGGCGGGGCCGTCGAAAGTGACAGGTGGGGGAAGAGACCACGGCAAATCTAATGCGTCGCTGTAGATGCCCTTCGAATGTGAGGGGCCTGTCCTCGACGAAACATCCGCAGCAGAGTAGAGGGTTTCTGACGATTTATCAGTGCTGTTCCTCTCTCGAAGCTGCACAGGGGCGTCGAAGATATCGAATATCTCCGGAGCACAGGGGGATTCAGATGATGCAGCTGAAAGAACGGCAGAAGAGAGGGCGGCCGAATGGCTGAAGGCTGTAGAGATAATTCTACGAGATGTGACATTAAGGAGAGCACCAGTGGTGAGACGGTACAATGAGGCCATCGAGGACAGCGTTTATCCGTACTAGGAGCCAAATGGAAGTACATCCGGTTTTATACAGCTGGAACCATAGCGCGCGCGTCATGCGTGTTCCACGGAGGAATACAGTCCAAGTCTTGGGCGAGATAGATCAACCTATCGGCGATGGAACGGCCTTTAGCTGAAAACGGATTGGCCCGGTTTAGTCAACACAGTCAGTGACAATCGTTTGTTGTCTCAAGAAAACCAAGATTAGATGAAGTGTTGGGTCCTGGTCATGCTACTCTTTGATGGTTCGGTGTCGGCATCAGAAAAAGTTGTGGATATTTCGCGATATTTTGCGCTCACAGCCGCATGCTCGATTGGCTTCTGCGCGGGATTTAGTCCCCTGAGCAGGCAGAACCAATGAGTGATTGCAAAACTTGTTCACGAACGTGGCAAAAAGCTGCACAGAGCCGCATAAACACCACAAGATGAGGGGTAGCCAAGCGATTATGCTAAGCAAAGTGGTCCATCAGTAATTCCATGATGAAGCCTTAATATTTTGGGCTGGCGGAGGTGGCCGCCAAGACGCACCGTAGTAAGCAGAACCTGAAAATGTGGCATTAGGTCTGTCTAAGGATTCTCGTCGAAAATCTGATGCAATTAAGCATCCACTCTCGCCGAGGTCAAATGCCAGTGGGACATTGCGACGAGAATGACCGTTGCTGTAGAAAGCCAAGGGCAGCTAGTTTGTTAATCTTTGGAGGGAAAGTTTAACACAATTTGGCAAGGATCACGCTGGTGCCGAGCTGCATCGTGGCATGCACAGGTATGATCGATGATCTTGGCGACATGATATTTCGGGTGTGAGAAGTTGCAGCAGGCTGAGGCAGTGCGAACTTGAACACGATGCAAGTGCGGCGCGCCGAGTCTCTTGGAATTTGCTACAGTTCACCGTGCGGTGTTCGGGTATTCGTGGTGACGACGGTGAAGACGTCAACCATCCACCAAGTTCGACTTCATGAACGGCGGTCGCAAATTCGCAATCTGCCTGATCATCCACTAGCAAGTTCTAGCTCGCCACAAGGACTACACGTGCCGTGGGTCATGCTCATGCCTGGGATAGGCAGTGATAACACCTGCCCAACACGAGGCTCAGCTCTCCAGGTGGTAGAAAACCCTCAAGCTACTAGTATGTCCCATCGTCTTCACCCGACTTTCTGACCCTCGACGATGGCCATCGCTACTCACGATTCTGAGCTTTCGACTCACCCACTCCAGAGCCCCATCTCGGGGAACCCCCTTCCCCAGTATGGCTTCGGCTCTGAATTCGCTTTCGATTCTCTCATCCAGGACAATCCTTTCCTCTTCCGCGTATACACTCCCAAGTCCCACTCACAGACTTTCGACGATGCGGCCGAACCCTACTTCGTCGGCCAAAAGTTTAATGAACATTTCACACGAGCTGCCGAGCAGCTTAAGGATTCCTCCCTTGCCCCTGGCGAGTCTGTCGCCTCCGCTTGCACGTACCGGGACGTCGCACAGCACATGGACTGGACCCAGAGACATATGTCACCGTTTATCTCGACCACTTTCAGCTTTGTCTGGGCAATCTGGGAAGCTACCCGTCGCTACAGGGTTGGTCTAAAACATGATGTCGAGATCGCGGTCATAGATGCGAGGATGCTCGCGGGTCGAGCGGCCACCGCGTTGGAATTGCTGCGCAAAGGCACACCCAGAGAGTAAGTCCACTTACCACCCCCATCCCATCCTATTCGAATTTACTTACTCGATCACCTAGGAGACACCTTGATTACTGGAAGTGGTATAGATACGCATTGGAATCGCAGGACGTTCTTGTACACGGGGCTATTCCCGCTCCGGCTGTTCTAGCCTCTGTCCCACTTCTTTCTTTGATCGATAAACTTCCGTCCTACTTCCTCCGTCAAGACCGCGACCCCAAGTCATCATCATCTTCGTTGGATGTTTTGTCCTGGGACACCATGGAACGCAAACCAAGCTTCCGGCAATTTTGTCAAGATATGTCTGACCAGTTTTTGCGACTCTCCGCCGAGCATCGCCTCCGCGATGCAACTGCTGGCTCTGTACGCTTGGCGATGGCCTTCCTCAGACCATGGTTCCACAGAGTTGTTGCAAAGGACTTTTCGGGAGCCACCGACATGGCTTGCACTCTTGCCTGCATGATCGCACAGTGGCCTGCCCAATGGTGGTCACGAGACCATCTGGAAATGTGGACAGTCATCAGGTCGCTCGTTCAAGCAGTCGCCGAGGAGGTCCGAGAGAAGCAGAAAGGGGAGGTCAACGAGGAAGTTCGCAGGTTGCAAGGCGTTGTAACAGACCTTGAACGCGTCGTGGAAGATTACGAAGAAGCTGAGGTGATATCTAGCGTTGACCCTGCAAAGGAGAAAGATGACCCCGAAGAGCAAAACATCGTGTTACCACCCACCCCGCCCCTCTCCCCTCCGCCGTCTCCTCCACCTTCTGTCGTTGAATGCCTTGTACCCACCAATCCGGCACCCTCTGATCCAACACCCGCGACGCAGGACGTCGCTTCAGTTGTCCAACCCGCGGAAGGTTCGGGCAACTCCCGTCCGGCAACGGTGATCATTTCTCCCACCATCATCATACATCAACAGCAGCAGCAAGAACAGTGCTCTCCTGAGACGCACTCTGACTCACCGTCCCCGGAGCACGGTATTGCAAAACCGCAGAAAGCCCGGTCGCATTCATTCGTTGAGACGGCCTCATGTATTATTACTGGCGTTCTCGTCGGCGCCTTCATCACTCTCTGTATCATCAATGTCCAAAGGCGCACCCTTATTTACGTCACCTAAGTGGTTGACTCCGAGGCGGAAGTACACCGCCGCAGTGGAAGATGGAAACAAGAACTTAATATGCGATGTATCAACACGACATGGGATGCTACTTTATATTGGTATTTATGGCGAGCTGGGCTCTGGTATCTCTAGTTGTTTCGTGTAGTGTATTAGTACGAGCGGAACCCCAATGGTCACGATTTTCTCACTCCTCGGAATGAGCTGTTGGAATCATTCAACACTTACACGTCAGCCATGAACGTCTTGTCGTCTCAGTCTCACCGGACTCAGCTCGTCCTCACTGCGGTGTCTGCCTGTGTGATAACTTCCACACTCTTCGCCGCTTACAATGCCTACCACCGGAGTTACCGGCGAAGAGACCTCAATGAAGACGCTCTTCGGTCTATAACCACTCCGAATGGAGAAGCTTCGGCTCTCGGACTTCCAATGATGACTGAAGAGGGGCCAATAGAAAGGATGTATATACGCCCCGACCGGATAGGTGGATACGATGAAGACCTCATTAAAGAACAACTTGCGCGAAATTACTCATTCTTTGGTGAAGAGGGCATGTCCCACGTCCGCGCGGGCACGGTGGCCATTGTAGGTTGCGGAGGTGTCGGCAGCTGGGTTGCGGTCATGCTGGTTCGGTCGTGCGTGCTTTCATATATCCTCCGTCCCGGGATGGGTTTGATTTCGCTTTTGCAGCGGTGTCTCGAAAATACGGCTCATTGATTTTGACTATGTAACATTGTCATCCCTTAACCGGCATGCGACGGCCACACTCTCCGACGTCGGAACTCCCAAGGTGGGGTGTATTGAACGGACATTAAAACAGATTTCGCGTTGGGTGGAAGTAGACAGTCGCGTGGAGATTTGGAGGAAGGAAGATGGCGGGAAATTGCTGGAAGGCGCAGATTGGGTTATAGGTAACCTGGGGTTTTTTTTTCGAATTTGAAGCACGGTCTCATCCCTTCTGTCAAAGACGCAATTGACAATATAACAACAAAGGTGGACCTCCTTAAATATTGTCACGACCACGCTATCAAGGTACATTCTGGTTTCTACATAACGACGGTGAATGGGGCTGATTGCTGGCTTCCAGGTATTTTCATCTATGGGTGCTGGCGCCAAGTGTGACCCTACCCGTATACAAATCAGTGATATATCTTACACCATTTACGATCCCCTCGCACGTTCTGTGAGGCGGAGACTACGTCTACAGGGCGTTTCATCAGGTATACCCGTTGTTTATTCCACCGAGGTTCCCGGAGATGTCAAACTATTGCCATTGCCCGAGGAAGAGTTCCAGAAAGGCGACGTCAAGGAACTGGGCGTATTCGACGATTTTAGAATTCGGATATTGCCTGTGCTTGGTGCGTGCTTGTTTCACATACATTTTATTTGGCGCTGTCGCTCACTACGCCGTAGGCCCTTTGCCATCTCTGTTTGGTTTGTATATAGCCACCTATGTGATCTGCGAGATGGCAAAGAAGCCCATTTTAAATCCATTACCGATTAAAAATCGCAGAAAATTGTACGAACGTCTCCTCAGAGACATGCTTCATCGTGAATCAAAATTCGTCGGCGAGCAGATCAAGTATGTGGAACCACATTCCATTCGTTCATCCAGTATTCACTACTCTCACGATCCAGTAAACTGCCGATCGACGAGGATGACGTTGCGCTTGTATTCGAGGATCTGTATCTTGGGCGATCTGTCGTTCCGCCACACAATATCCCTGCTCGACCACAGTTACTCCGATGGGACCCTTTAAAACCATTGGTTCCAGAGAATTGTGTTGTCTTTGAGTTTGCGGAAGCGGACAAACACTCGAGGGAATGCCTTGGTATAGGTAATGCTGGAGAGCGTCGACGCCCGGTAGATGTGTGGGGTGATGAAGTACAGCGGATTGTTGAAAAAAACGCGGCTGAGGTTGAGAAGTATCGCTCGTGGGTGGGGCTATAAACACGGAATTATAGTCTTATATATCGCTCAGTAGTCGCTAAGACTGTGTCACGTGGCTTGTGTACGCGTCGATGCTCCCAACCCTGCAACCAGTTGTACAATTCTGAAACCCTTGCAATGGCATACGTTGCCGTAGACGCGGATGAAGTGAGTACAGTATGTCTCCAGTCTCGGCCATGTACGACTATCCTGTTCGCAGCATCTGGAGGAGGGCCCAGACGGCCTCGAATTCAAATGTGAGTAGTAGTATCAAGCTAGAAAGATCTTTTCTCCACTAACCTCGTTCACAGCATTCCTTGGTACAACCAATGCTGGAAGGCAGTCCGCGACCCCCAACATCGACCGTGGTGCATTTCATTTCGAGTTCCTCGCCAAATATACATGGCTCATATTGGTTAACGCAGGCTATCTTGCCGATCATGGGACTTCACCGAAAGGCTCTTCCGGCTTTTGGACGGTTGAATACTATCAACCGTATTTCGACGTCGATACTTCCACAGTATTGAAGCGTTGTTACACAACGTTACTCCCGTCCTCCCCATCCTACCGCACCAGCCTCTCCTCTGGCTCTGACTTGTACGGTCCTTTCTGGGTGTCCACGACACTTATTCTTGCACTCTTCCTCTCCTCTTCACTCGCTGCCAGTATCTCCAAGTATCTCTCTGCACCCGGTGCTGAGTATGATTATGACTTTGGGCTGTTAGGCCTCGCCGCAACGATTGTCTATGTGTACAGTTTCGGCGTACCAGTAGCTCTTTGGCTAGCCTTGCGGTATCTGGGTGTTGGTGAGTGGGGCGTCGTGGATGCCCTCGGTGTGTGGGGCTATGCACTCTTTGTGTGGATTCCTGTCTCGGTAGGTTGTCTTGCATGCATGCACTATTGGAGTACTGACACTGCGACGACAGATGCTATGCGTGATACCCGAATCCATTACACGTTGGGTTCTCGTTTGCGCGGCCTTTGGTCTATCTGGTTCTTACCTTGTGGCGAATGTGTACCCCATTCTTTCCAGCGTGAGTTGTTTCCTGATCGTACATCATGTCGACTGGGTTGACTTGGCCTCGTTGCAGGCGGATGCAAAAGCGACACGACTTCTTATCATTGTTGTCGCTGTATTGCATGCTGGCCTTGCACTCACGTTCAAAGTGCTCTTTTTTAGCTATTATGTTGTCCGCGACCTCACTGCAGGAAGTGACCCGTTGCGATAGTGCAGTGTCAATGCTTAGACTATGTAGCATGAACACGTACGTGTTGTATCGAATGAACTTGTTTGGGAGACATGCATAAGACTCGGAGCAGCTGCAGATATTCGATCGTATTCTTTGTCCCTTTGTCCCTTCGTCGTTCACCGCATCCATTTCGCGAAGCGCTCCACATGTCGCCGTTCCTTCCAACTCATTACACTCTGGCAACTGGACTTGCAATCTTGAAAATGGTACGTACTAGCTAGTACCAGTCCTCGCTGGCCCCTGTCAATGACTGGCAACGTCGGCTAACAGCTAGCCGATTCATACTACTGATCCCTTGATGCCCTATCATGTAGGAGCTTCGTGCAAGGCCCAAGTCCAGATCTACCACTGCTGCGTCAAGACCGTTGGAAAGTCGCAAGGCAGAAGAATTTCTGGGGGCTGTTCAGAAACTGCAGTGAACGTGGACCAGAATGACAATGTTATGGACTTTGTTGCTATCCGACTAATATGATTGACAAACGCGGAACATTAACAAGGTCATGGTAGGAGTCTGCATGTATTATCCATTGTACAGTACGATATGCTCGTGTTTTGATGTACAACTTTGGATCGGTCACTGCGGTTGCTCAAGAAGCGGAAGAGAATAGCTTTATCCTCTTTGATTGGTGGATGCATACATAGCCTCGATCCCCAGTGACCCGCCGGCTGTCCAACATGCTGATTGGTATGAAATGGTATATCCCCGGTGTGGGATAACAGCGGACCCGTGTGTGCCCGGGTTCGGTGGATTCCGACCCGGACCCGTGAAACTCGGTGATATGATATGATCAATCAACTGCGGTGTGATAGATATCTTCTGCAAGTCCTGCGACCAAGAGACGGTGTCACGCGTTCATTCGGTCTGTACATGACTCGGACAGTCCGAGCTTCTGTCGGATGATTGCGATACCAGTGAAATCATCAAGTCATGCAGAGCCCTGTCGAATCTCGAGGACATATTGACTCGGATTCATCAACGACGGGGTAGGTGCTCAGAGAGCTTGGCCTGAGCGTTTTTGCTTTACTAGTCCAAGTTTTTTCGGCATTTTCTGTCAGTAAGTTGCACGTTCAGGTACGCACCAAATATATTCGCTTTTATTTTGAGCAGAGAATCAAAGACCCTAAAAGATGCGTGGATCAGGTGCCTCAAACCATGTAGTTTGACAATTTTGGTCATTGATGCATGCGAGTTTGGTCGCGGAGTCGTGCGCTGTCCCGGCTTGTTGCCACTACGGTTGTTGGCGAAATACCGTAAGCGAGGTCTGTATGCCTTTGTCTCTGCGCGTTGCTATTTAACCGTGACGGTGGTTGTCAGGGAGTAAACTCACAACCCTCACTGGTACTCGACACCTATAGTACCGTGTTCAGTCAAGTAGTATAATGGACATGCCTCCAACATTGGTGGACAATCATGATGGTGTTACTCACTCGACAACGGAATGTGGTATGCATTGCAGCTGCACCCTCTAAAGCCTGAACTCATGCGCAAGTGCAGAACCACCCACCTCCGACAAAGCGCAGTTTGATATCATCCTCCGTCGCCAGCAAACACATACATCCGGCAAGCCCAAGCTCAGAACGGTCCCTTCGCGCTTCCTAAACCTCACTGACGACTTTGAGTTCGCCGGATGGGGTTCCATCTTCAGGATTGCACTCTCTTGGGATGACCTTTTGCATGGTCGCAATGCACTCCTTGAACTCCAGAACCAACGCGTACTGGGTCAGTTTACCGCGAGTGCACTCGCTGCCAACGATATCTTGGGTGGCGTATTCTATACGATCCCCAGTATATTCGCTATATCTGGTGTATAGTGAGTTTATCGGTACACTGGCTTATTCACCAGTCAGATAACCATGCTCTCCGTGGATTCAAAGCTCGCCCCTTTCCATGTTTGTTGCCACTTTGACATTATTTCTTTGGCGTCCAATCATGGTGGAGCTGGGGTCAGCTTTGCCAATAAGTGGTGCACCATACACTTACCTGTAAGTGCTGCTGGACATTTACTTGCCAAAATATCGATCAATAAACGTGCTTTTCAACTCGACAGATTGAACGGGTCAACCAAGTCAGTAGCACTCGTCGGTGCAGCGCTTCTCCTCCTTGATTTCGCCGCAACTGCTGTCGTGTCAGCTGCGACTGCTAGCTCATATCTCGCTGGAGAGGTTTCCTTGCCATTTCCACTCTACATCGGAGCTCTGCTTGTATTCGTTCTCTTCACTGCGATCGGCCTTATGGGGCTTAGAGAAAGTGCAAGAGTTGCCAGTGGTGTGCTTGCATTTCATGTATGTAACTCGCGTTTCCAGCATCAGTCGAGGAAAACTAATCTACGGCATGCATGCAGCTTCTCACAGTGCTTACACTTACAATCGCGTCTATCGTGGCGTGGGCTTCTACTGGAACCCTCCAGCTCCGAGAGAATTGGGTGGCTGGCCAGGCAGGATTGTCCTCACCCGCGTCCGTTCTTAAACAGGTTTTTTATGGAGTGTGTATTGGTATGCTAGGTTTGACCGGGTTTGAATGTAGGGGAGTTCCACAATCAAGAAGATCATTTTGACACTCGTTGCAGGTGCTCCGGCCTATGCAGCCAAGATGCGGCCAGGTAACTACCCAAAGGTTCTGCGCAACCTCCATATCTCGGCTATGATCTTGACTCCTACCATGGCATTATTCGTGTTGGCACTGCTTCCGTTGAATATGCAGACACAAGAAAACGTCCTTAGTCTCCTGGCCCAAAAGGTTCGATCAGTTTTTTTGTTTAGTGTCTTTGTGATCACGGGTCATGTAGGTAGCTGGACGCTGGCTACGAATCTGGGTGGCTACAGATGCTGTGATCGTTCTTTGTGCAGGAGTTCTTACCGGTGAGGCAAGATCCATTTTGTGGGGTTTGCTTTGCTGACGTCTGATTGGGGCAGGTATAACGAGTGCTTGCGAACTTCTTGCCGAGTTGGCCCATGACCATGTGCTCCCTTGCACATTCCTAGCTACCCTACCATATACGGGGGCTCTGTATGTTGCAATTTTGTCATTCGTTGGCTTTAGCGGTGCGATTTATGCCAGCACCGGAGCAAATTTGACTATTGTCTCAAATATGTGGGTGGTTTACTATCTGTATGGTTTTATATACGGATCCCTGATCATTCGATAGGTTTTCTGTCGTATGGCTTGCCGTGATGACTCTCTTCCCTCTCTCGCTTATCCTTCTGCGTTTTTCACGTCCTCGTCTCCCACGTGTGTCGCGCTGCTCGTCGTCCAGCGTAATCGGTGCCGTTCTTGTGGCAGTCGCAGTATTTGCGGGAAATGTTGCCATTGATCCAACTATTGCTGGGTGAGTGTCGTATGTTACATGATGAGTCGTCAACGTTGAAGCGCCCTTAGTTGGTTTGCACTCTACTTTCTCATATTACTCTTCTTTTTTTCAATCACGGGCAACAAGGTTGCTATTCTCCGATGGGGGTACTGGATTTATGACCAAATCCCTTTCCTCCACCGACTAAGGTCGACACAGAACTGGGGAGGAGCTTTGATTCACGCCATGAAAAGGATGAAGAAGCAAGAGGTTTGTTTGTTGGCGAAGACTGATGAGGTGCGAAGGCTGACTCGATGCCGACGCCTTTTCACTGATGTCTCGTATAGATCAATCAATTATTCAACATGATACTCTACGTCCAACAAAACGAGGAGACTTCATGCTTGAAGATGGTCCATTTTCACAAGGGCAGAGTGCCGTCGGAAATGGAGGCCAATGCAAAGAGTGCGTGTGTTCTTTTGCCTAGAGTATGTGAAGCTAAACGTAATGTTCATTGTATAGTCTTGGATGAAGCGTTCCCAGAGATCACTGTTGATTTGGTGCGGTCACCTTTTTATCGGGAAAACGAAAATCGTGACTCACGACGTCGTTGCAGCTGTTCGTCGAAGGGGACTTTAATCCACAGACGGTGGCAGCTCTTGCACATCGCCTTGAGATTCCGACCTCATTGATGTTCATGTGCTGTCCTGGGCCCAACTTTCCATATACTGTCTCCGATTTCGGGACAAGGATCATTAGCCTCTAGGGGTCCGAAAACAACAGACTGACATTGCGTTCTGGTTTATATCTGCAGATACTAAGTTATGAGGGGAAGATGCAGGAATGCTTGAAGATGCCTCGGTAATCCTTTCAGTTGGGCACACTGCTGGCAGATGTAAATTAGTACGAAACTGTAGATCTAGAGAGATAACTTTGCTGATTGCTACATATGTATTTCGTTCGCTTGCGACTACCAGCTCACAGCTTTTGATTCTAAAGTGGCCTCCACATGGGGGCATCCCCAACGCTCACTTCAAGTTTAAGCGTCCTGCCTCTGGAGAATATTCGGTGACTACATCAAGCAGCTACTTAGGCAACTTCCCACGCATCTCGGTGACATTGGATTCAGAACCCCATACTCTCCGAGACTTTCGTCATCCAGTCATGGGTCAAAAGTTGCACCCACAAGCTCAAAGACTACGCATGATTATCGTGACAGTGCCTATTATCGGTGCAACTGCATGTGCGTTGGCCACATATTTTTTACAACAGCAAGTAGGATGTCTAACGGCGGACCCGTGACAGACGTGTTGTATGAACGGCTTGTGCACGGAAAGCCACAGAGGACGCTACCTCCGCGCCACAGTACTGGACCTTCCGGGCACCACGAGAACACGCTAGGTGAAAGAACGGAAAAAATCGGGACGCATAGCGACTCATGAATTCGATCCAGTGGTGGATGTTCTATGCATTGTGGAAAAGATGGGGGAGCGACATCTCTAAATAGCATGTACGCGTACGAATGATGACATCCCTCTGTGTCTATTTGGTCTCCTGTGGTTGTGTTATGATGCGGGTGCCGGGAACGCGTGCGGGATTGAACGAGCGGTCGCAGTCGGCGTAGGCGGCGCCCATCCCGAAGCCTGACGAGAGTGCTATGGGCCAAGTGCGTCCTGGGGAATACTTGTGAACGAGGCATGTCGCAGGAGCGGAGAGACGCACTTCGGAAGAGAATGACAGAAGCGACTACTCCGACGCCAAAGCCTACACCACTAAGGGCGAGTCAGCGAACAGACGGCGAGAAAGGCGGGAATGAGCAAACGTTTTGACCAGCAGATCTGCCACTGCAGAGATGTTCAGTATTTGAACAAGACGTAGAGCAACAAACGAGACCTACAACACCGGTCGTACTGTCGCAAATGTCAGCAGAGACGCTATCAAGAATTAGAGCGAGATGTAACGTGCCTTTTGACTGACGATATTCTCGCTCGATGCTGGTTGCGACATTGGAACTAGGATTGAGAAACAAATATGAATCAACAACCGACTTGAATATGCGCAGTCTTGTCGTTCACCATCATACTAATGTCCTCCCACCAGTCCCCGATGATCGCGATCCCCACGAAGACCACCGAAGAGGTCGACTGGACGACGCCAATTCGCAATCTCATTGCAAAGTCTTATGGTGAGAACCCGGACACATATGCCCAGGAGTGTCAGGCACTCCAACGGTGCAGACAGGATGCGGTCAAGGG
>JBBPLC010000031.1:47118-159647 GCA_038089535.1 Hemileccinum rubropunctum | reverse complement strand
CCCACAGCTAGGCTTAGGGTCTAGGACCGCACCTAGACTGGTCACGTGACATGACGTCATCGTAGGGCCTGGAGCCATGACCTCATCGGTCTAGGCTATGACATCATCAGTGATGTCATGCCTCACGATAACCACATGGACACCTCATGTTACCTTAGTCATCTTACTATAGACCGGCCCTCATGCATACAGGGAGCCTCCCCTAAACCGATCCCTTTCCTATATATACGTAGCACCCTCCCTGTATATTCCTTAGTTCTATTCACTTGTATCTTGCCTGGTTCCCCACATCCGAACTGCCTGAGGTACACAGTGGAAGTCCTCCCTTCCATTTCTTGCTGGGTTATGCCATCCCATTACGAAAGGCACTCATCATCGAACCCTTCTCCCTCCTCGTTGGCCTTATCTATTGGCTAGATGCCACTCATCGTCCATGCCAGCAGGAACCTTCCCACAAGGTGGATGGAGCAGCCTCGTTTACCGTTCCACTCTGTTACACAATGTATTATGTAGATCAAGAGTGAAGAATACATGAATGTACATTGAGGTTGTGTCCAGTACAGTGGCAGATGTAGCAAGATTGGTTATAATGAGAATGATTAGGGTGGAGGGGGCCCAAGAGCAGTTAGTATATCTAGCTATGTGAAACTTCAATTCCTGCTTGTTTGAGAGCAATCAGGAGAGTATGCTGTTGTTCCTAGTGGATTTGTTGCATTATGGTGGGAATGAAACTGCTGATTCCTGCTAGGCAAGTGATGAGGGTTTGGGCTAGTGGGATTTGAAGGGCTAGTCAGGCATTGTTATGGTAGGCTTTGATAAGGCCATCTAAGAGAGAGTTGAAGTCGACCAGGGGGTCCATGATGAGTATAAGATGGGGATCATTGAGGAAGGAGGTGATGACAATTAGATCTTCCTTATTGATTTCAGTTCCTTGGCATGTACACTACCAGGAAGATTGGGAGGAGGAGGAGATGGAGTTTGAGGAGTAGGATCTTGAGTTTGGGATGAAAACAAGGAGAATGGCCATGATGAGACAATCAGAATGAGTAATGCCAGGGGTAGTCAACATGCTTGTAGAAACACTTGTGTTCCATGTGATGAGAGATGGGAAGATGTAATGGAGTGGAATGGCAAAGAACTAACTCCAATAAGGATGCCCTTAGCTAGAAGCATCCGATGTCATCAAGGAATGAATGAATAGATATGACACTAGTATATCAGCATAAGGGTATAGATATAAAGAATAGACGTAGCCATTGGTGATCATTGATGGCGGTTGTTGGTACATTGACAATGAGAAGGAAGACATGACAAGAAGACATGACAACCAGCACAATATCATTAAGCCCTGTAATAGTGGCTAACTGGCAAAGAGGGAAAGAGTGAGTAGTACTCAAGTATTGCTAGGCCCTATGCAATAGAGAGTAGAACAAATGAATAAGACTGGGAAAACCAGTTGCAGTGCTACCACTATATATACAAGTATCCTATGGTGCATGGACCAAGCTGTACACTATAGGTTAGGTCTAAGAAGTAAGGAATGTGGTAGCTATGAGGCATGATATCAGATGATGTCATGGATCTAGGCAAAGTCCAGGCCTGTGGTTATGTGATGTGATCATGTGACCCTAAGGTATAATAGATAAGATAATCATGGCCAAGTCACATGATGGTGAGAACTAGTCATGTGACCTTGAAAGTAGAAATTGTAAGTCCAGGATAAAGTGAAGACAAGGAACATAACAGTAAGCGGTAGTGTTATAGCCTGTTGTAGTTTGGGCTATGATACTACCGCTTACCGTTACATTCTCTGTCTTCACTTTTACCTGGACTTACGATCTTTACTTTTGAGATCACATGACTTGGCCACTCTTTATCTTATCTATTGTACCTTAGGGGCATGTGCTAGTTCTCATGATTACGTGCCTACAGGTCAACCTAGACTAGCCTAGATCTGTGATATCACTATGATGTTATGCCTCACCACTACCACATTCCTTACTTCTTTACCTACCCTAGAGTACACAACTTAGTCTGTGCATGATAGGGTATCACTATATATAGGGTAGCAATGTGACTAGGTTAGCCAGTCTTATTCATTTGTCTTACCCTCCACCTAGTGGGGCCTGAGTACACTTGAGTACCACTCATCCCTTTCTTTTGCTGGTTGACCACTGTTATAGGGTCCTCATTGCATTTATTGTTCTTGGTGACATCAGCTATCCTAGCTTGAGGCTAGGTTATCCTTATTTGGGGTTGGTTCAGCCTCATTTGCCATTCCACTCCATTACACAGCCTGAACTATAACAGAAGATTATTTCATTGGAGGAAGAGTGCTTGGGTGCAGGTGAGATGGAGACAATCTAATAGGCAAGTGATGGTTGTTTTAAGAGAGATGGAGGGGTGCATATGTTGTTTAGGAGGGGATTTGGGGAGGAGCCTCACAAAGAGTGTTATAGGATTCACAATACAATTACTATAACACTTGGATGTTTATCTTATCTTATTGGGTAGCATCTCATGTGACGATCCCCACAGCTAGGCTTAGGGTCTAGGACCGCACCTAGACTGGTCATGTGACATGATGTCATCATTGGGCCTGGAGCCATGACCTCATCGGTCTAGGCTATGACATCATCAGTGAGATCATGCCTCATGGTAACCGCACAGACATCTCATGTTACCTTATTATATGTATTCCCACACTGGCCCTATAGTACAGGAGCCTCCCCTAAACCCGTTATCTTTCACTATATATACACAGACCCCTCCTGTACTTATCCCTTAGTTCTATTCACTTGTATCTTGCCCGGTTCCCTATGTCCAAACTGCCTGAGATACCAAGTGGGTGCTCTCCCACATTCCTTGCCAGGTTATGCTATCCTGTTATGAAAGGCACTCATCATCAAACCCTTCACCCTCCTTGTTGGCCTTATCTATTGGCTAGATGCCACCTTGTCATCATCACCAGCAGGAACCTTCCCGCAAGGTGGATGGAGCAGCCTCGTTTGCTGTTCCACTCTGTTACAAAGAGATCACAACATCCCAAATACTTACCTTTCAATGAAGAGAATGGAGTCGTTTATAAGAGGAGGGGATGGAAGAAGTATGGTGGAGATTAATCTCAGGTTCCCAGGTGTTCTTGGCAAAGAAGTACCCTTTTCATGAGGTTAGGTACTGATAATTGCCAGGGTGGCCTTTGTGTGCAAGAATAGAGTTCACTTTGTATTCTTCTTCATTACCTATAAGGTCAGGTGGAGGTGTAGAAAAGGAAGGTCCATGGGTTTCTGTCTATTTGAATGTGGATAGAAGGGAGGCATGGAAGACATCATGGATTTTCCATTTGTTGGGGAGTTTTAATTGGTAGGTGAGTAGGAATAGTATCTGTACGATTTCAAAGGGTCCTTGTCATTTGGGAGCTAGTTTCCTAGAAGGGTAGGAGATGTGTGTTGTAGTTCAGGCTACGACACTACTGCTTACTGTTACGTTTCCTGCATTCTCCTTTACCTGGACTTATGATTTCTACTTTCGAGGTCACATGACCACTTCACATGATCATGTGACTTGGCCACTCTTTATCTTATCTATTGTACCTTAGGGGCATATGCTAGTTCCCATGATCACATGCCTACAGGTCACCCTAGACTAGCCTAGATCCATGATGTCATTATGACATCATGCCTCACACTACCCACACTCCTTACTTCTTTACCTACCCTAGAGTACACTGCTTGGTCTGTGCACAATAGGGTATCACTATATATAGGGTAGCAAGTAGACTGTAGTACCTCAGTCTTATTCATTTGTCTTACCCTCTATACTGTGGGGCCTGAGTACACTTGAGTACTGCTCATCTCTTCCTTCTATGGCTTGCCACTGTTATTGGGCTGCTTGTTGTATTTATTGTTCTAGGTGACACTTGGGCCATCCTAGCTAGAGGCTAGGCCACCCTCGTTGGAGTTGGTTCTTGCCGTTTCACTCCATTACAATGTGGAGATTAGTGGTTTCTAGCCACACTTTATTGCCTACTTTCTGTAATGGAGTGGAACAGCAAACAACTATAAATAGCCACTCCACCTTGCAGGTTCTGTTGGCTAGCAACAACAAGGAAAAAGGGTTCAACGAGTACCTTTGATAGATGGCATAACTAGTGGAGGAGAGGAAGGAGGACTTCCACTGTGGCTCTCAGGCAGTTCAGACATAGAGAACTGGGCAAGAGACAAGTGAATAGAACTAAGGAATAAATACAGGAGGGTCTGTGTATATATAGTGATAGGTAACGGGTTTAGGGTAGGCTCCTGTTGTTATGGTCGGTCCGGATAGGAACGAACGTAGACCTGGAGACAAGGGATTGTCGACTAAGGGCTTGCTTATCGACGGGACGAGTCGCGAAGAAGGGCGACCGGAGACGGGGACGAGTCGTGTGGTTAACGACCGGAGACTTCCACAGGGGCTTCCTGAGGTGGACGAGGAGTAATCGACCAAGGGAGATCCTTGTCGACGGGACAACCACAAAGAAGAGTGGCGGAGACTAGTCGCAAAGATGAGCGACCGGAGACGAAGGTAGAACGACGAGCGTCCACTCAAAAGTAGGACGGGTGACTTAGAGAGCGATTGACAGATGAAGGAAACAAAAGTGCTATTCCAGGTAGGTCTAGCTTAGAGAATACAAGGTAACGACGGCAGGGTTTATATACCTAAAGGGAACAGTGCACGGACCAAGCTATGTGGTAGCGGAAGGTCAGAGGAAGCTCGATAAGGTAAAGGGTGTGAGGAAGATAACGGGAGTTATCGGAACAAAGGAAGTGAGGCTGTCCGTCGGAAGGAAGCGGAATAAAAGATAAGAGTTCGTAATCAAGATGGCCACCGTGAGAAGAGTAGAAGAAAGCGGTAGTCGTTGTGTGAAAGAAGGGCATTAGCAAGAAGTGTAGGACGAATGCTAATGCGAAAAGCAAAAGAAAAGGTGAATCGTAACACCTGTACTATAGGGCTAGTATGGGAATATATACATGCAGATAACATGAGGTGTCCATAAGGCAACCATGAGGTATGATATCACTGATGATGTCATAGCTTAGACCAATGAGGTCATGGCTCCAGACCTATGATGATGTCAGCCACATGACTAGCTGATCTGCAGTCCTAGACCCTAAGGTAAGCTGTGGGGATCATAACATGATATGCTATCTGATAAGATAAGATAAGCATAACCATCCAAGTGTAGTAGTACCATAGCAAGTCCTACAACACTTTCCAAGGGGAGAAGTGGATGGTTCTTCTTCTTATGGTGAGGTGGGTGGATTCATGTGTGATAAGTGCTTCTTCTTGGGCTTTAGTGAGGGAGTTGAGGCAGTTGGTGAGTAATGGGAGAAAGGTCTTTCCAAGTGGGGGAAAGGTGCACAGTTTGTATCTGAGAAGAAGAGAGAATGGGGAGGTCTTAGTGGACAAATGGGAGATGGAGTTGTGGTGGAATTCTGCAGTGGTGATAAGGTTGGACCAGAAATGAGGGTTATTGGTGCAAAATATGTGGAGATAAGTTTCAACTTCTTCATTGGTCTGTTCAGTTTGCCCATCAGTTTGTGGATGATAAGCAGTGGAAAGGCATATATCATAATGTAGTAGTTGTGCAAGTTCATGGGTAAAGGCAGAGGCAAATTGAGAACCTCTATCAGAAATGATAGAGTCATAAAGTCCAAATTGTTTGAATACATGGTTATAGAAGAGCTGGACAACTCCTGTTGTGTCAATGGTTTTAGTGCAAGGGATAAGAATTACCCCCTTAGTAAGCCCATGGTTGACCATGATCATAAGAGAATCAAAACCAGAAGAGAGGGGCAAGTTGGTGATGAGATTGACAGAGAGTTGCTTGAAAGAGAGAGAGGAGGAGGATGGAATGGGAAACAAGGGTGGGGTGGTGGGGTGGGTGTTTACTTTATTCTGCTGGCAGGTAGTGCAGCCAAGGATAAAGTTGTGGACAAAGAAGGCAAGACCTGGCCACCAGAAGTTTCATTCTAGGGGGCCTTGGTGCAAAACTGCCCAGTGTGTCTAGAGGTGGGGGAGGAGTGTATGGAGTGAAGAAGGGAGAAATGGCAAGATGAAGAGACATAAAGACAAGAGTGAAAGAAAAGGTGGCCATTGTCAAAGGACCAGTCAGAGAGAGAGGAATGAGGGAAGAGCAGTGAGCCTTGTTGGAGGTTTTGGAGGGCCTTGAGAACAAGGGAATTAGAGGAGGAGGAGGAGGAATGAATGTGATTCATGAGAGATGTGTCCAGCATAGAGATGATAGCTAGATTTGGAAGGATAGCTGTTATAGTTCAGGACCTATATGCTATGTCTTTCACTTTTCTTTACTTTCGAACTTAATGTTTTCCTTTCTTTTTTTGAAGTCACGTGACCGTGAGATCTCTCACGTGACCTGAGGCCTAGTCCATGATGTCATCATGACATCACACCTCATGTCTTTCATCTCCATCTACTTTCCCATGAGGACACTTCTATTTTCCTATAACGGACTTCTCACCATCCTCATGGCTACCTTGCATTCCCCTCGTGTTTCCTTTCTCACACCGGCCCTCAATTAATTAGGACTCAGACAACCTACCCTAAACTCCTCGTATTTACATATATAAACCCTCTCTCTTTGTCATCTATTCCCCAGTCCTATTCACTTGAATACTCTCCTCCTTAGGGGCCTGTTCATCTGTTTACCACTCTTATACATTTCAATCCTACTCTGCATTTGCCATCTCCCGAGCAACATTACTGCTCACTCGCTGTCACACATGCCAAGTTCATGATCTACTTGGGCACCGTTAATTTCCTCGTACTCAAATATCACATTCTCGTCCACATCTGGTTGGACGTTCACACTCGAACCATACACACCATCGCAGAGGTTGCCCAACACCTAGATTAGGTGTTGTCCAACTTTAGTTGTTTCCATCATTCACTCCATTTCACTTGAATAGGACTGCCGCAAGGCCGAACCAGTTCGTTCCCCCTTGCCATCACCTTTATATGCATTCTCGAGCATGCGCAGACCATCTCCATTTCCAGCAACAACAAGCAGCATTAAACCTTTACACCGCCACCCACATCATTCATCTCTCGCCGGCTCCCGAACCACTTCACTTTGCGCATTTCTTCAGACTTCCACCCATTGCCGACGAGGTCAATCCTAACGACCACCCAATTGAACCACCTCGCGAATACTTTCCCGCCCCTATTCCCTCTCGAGAACCTACCCCGGCTCCTTGCTCTCCTTCCCCTTCTTTTTCCTCACACGCCGTCTCTCCTGTCCCTCCGCCTCCAGCTCTACCCCGCGCATGTCGTCAGCGCAAACACTGTTGTCCCGAGCTCAAGAATGTTCATCCCGAAACCGGATGTTTCCCTGCCTTATTTCGTCTCCGTCCTAGAGCCGTCCTCCGCCGACCTTCCAAATTCCTGTAAACAATGTCCGAACAAGCTGCCGCCCTGCCCGTCAACCCCAACATAACATGGGCCGACATCTGCAACACCATGGCCAACATGGCCGCCCTCCTTCAAGCATCTCTGCTATCGCAGCAGCAGATGATGCAACAACTCGCCAAAGCCACGATGACACATCCCTCATTGCTCCCCGCAAAACTGATCCCAATCCCAGCACATGGGACGGCAACCGGGTAATGTTCCGCTCCTGGTGGGTAAAGATCACTACTTGGGTTCAATGTCAGGGTGGTCTGGACGATCGTCAACAAACTGCCGCCGTTCTCCTCCGAATGGTGGGAAAAGCTGAATCATTTTCAAGGATCACCCTTGAAAAATATCAGAAAACAAACTCCACCCTCAACTGGCCAACGTGGGAGGAGTTAAAGAAAGAAGTAGAAGAACATTTCAGGATCGACATCCTGAAAGAAGAATCTTATATCCAGCTCACCAACATTCGGCAAGGCTCGATGCCGATTGAGGTATTCATGCAACAGTTTGAGCTTCTACGACAGGATGCAGACCTGTCTCGACATGACAACAATGTCCTGCGTTTGTATAAAGAACGCATTGACTATAATATTTACTTTCAGTTGTCAACAAGGAGTCCCGCCCTCGCTGACTTGCTCGGCACATGGCAGGAGAAGGCGATGGAGATGGGCAAAATATTCGAGAAGATGCGGTTGGAGCATAGCAAACAACCGCAGCAACATCAATTTGAACCCCGCTTCACTGAAGTGGGTATGCAACCAGGCCGAGGCGCCCCAATGGACACACGCATGGTCCAACCCAACCAGCAGGAATCTCGAACCTGCTATAATTGTAACAAGGTTGGTCACTTGTCGCACGCATGTAAAGAACCATGCAAACCGTGTGGCCGACCCATCTTTGACCCGACCACCGGCTGCACTCGTTATGCCCCGCCTCACCCCACTCCTCTCCATGAGATACCCCTCGCTCCCACCACCACCATCGCCACTGTCCCCGAAACGGTACAAGGTTCCGGAAATCCCCCGTGGATGACCGAAGAGGCCTAGGCCTACTACCTGGACATGTTCGAGTCCCGAGCCCGCCAGCTCGCTGCAGAAGGACTCAAGGGAAAAGGCAAAGCCAAGTAGAGAGAGGTACCTACTCGGCTAAGGACCCTTCTTTTTCTTCTTCTTTTTCTAATCGCTTTTCTATACTTGGGGAGATGGACGGTTCGTTGGGCAATGTTGACTTACCGAACAATTTGTCTT
Organism: Hemileccinum rubropunctum; assembly: GCA_038089535.1. Lineage (NCBI taxonomy): Eukaryota > Fungi > Basidiomycota > Agaricomycetes > Boletales > Boletaceae > Hemileccinum > Hemileccinum rubropunctum. The sequence goes on along the minus strand of JBBPLC010000031.1, from coordinate 150,945 downwards.
GTACTAGTTACAATACCGACTCCGAAGGAGCGTCTCTTCGGAGCGCGGCACTGGAGGATAAACATAGTGTGCTTAATTCTCTGGTTATGGACAAAATTTCTTTTTTACCCGATCCTCCCGCTAACCCTAACGTCACCCTCAGGAATACCTCTCCTGCTGGGGAATTTGACATCGACACTGACATTTATTTTCAGAAAAATAATAAATGGCAAAAAACATCGGAAAAAGCGCTCCTCGATTCAGGAGCAGTCCAGACATTCATGGACAAAAAATGGGTAACATCTCTTGGCATACCTACAAAAAAATTATCGCTTCCTCGACCAATTACTAATGCTGATGGGACCTCCTTGTCCCACGGAACGATCACGGACTATGTTTCTGTTGTATTTTCTTACCAAGGGCACTCTGAAGGAGTTGACACCCTGGTAACCAATTTGGGTACTCATCGAATATATCTAGGCTACGACAGGTTCCAACGCCACAATCCGCTCATCGACTAGGTCGACAAGGAAATCAAGTTCTGCCGATGCACCCGCAACTGTGTCACAATTAACGCAGCAGGACTAGTCAAGGAGGTCTGGAACTCAGCTATTCACTCGATCGAGGAAGGACTCGCTGACAAGGTACCCAAACAATACCACGAGTTCCTCAATGTATTTAGCAAAGAAGAATCAAAACACATGCCAATCCGCAAACCCTGGGACCATGCTATTGACCTTAAACCCGACTTTGTACCCAAAAATGGTTGGGTAATTCCACTCTCTGATGCAGAATTAGATGAAGTCCGGAACTTCATTAACTCAGAACAAGAAAAAGGTTACATTCGCCCATCAAAATCACTGCAAATGGCTCTGGTATTTTTTATTCCCAAAAAGACTGGCGAGAAATGCCTCGTCATGGACTACTGATATTTAAACGAAGGAACAGTCAAAAACTCATACCCTCTTCCCCTTATCTCAGCACTCATCAACCGCCTTAAAGGTGCGGACAAATTCACCTGCCTCGATCTCAGGTGGGGATACAACAACGTTCACATCAAAGAAGGCGATGAATGGAAAGCCGTGTTCGTTATGCCCCTAGAGGCCTACGAACCCGTCGTAATGTATTTCGGGATGACTAACTCTTCTCCCACCTTTCAGCAGATGATGAACGACATATTTAACAACATGTACACTGCAGTTATTGTGTACCTCGACAACATGTGCATCTTTACCAAAAACAAATCCAACAAGGAACACTCTGAGGTCGTAAAGGAAGTCTTGCGCAGGTTACATGAAAACGACCTTTACGCAAAACCCAAAAAATGCGTATTTAATGCCGAAAAAGTCGACTTTCTGGGCATGACAGTTTCCGCCAACGGCGTCGGAATGCAGAGCAACAAAGTCGATGCCATACTTGACTGGCCTGCACCCACGAAGCTCAAGCAGCTTCAATCGTTCCTCGGACTATGTAACTATTATCGACATTTCATTAATGGTTTTGGACAGATCGCTCACCCCCTCAACGATCTGACAAAAAAGAATGTGCCATACACCTGGGGGGAGGCACAACAAAACACGTTTGATACACTCAAAAAACAATTTACTTCTGCCCCTCTCCTCGCATTCCCTGATGCCTCAAAAGATGTGCATGTTGAAACCGATGCCAGCGACATTGCCACAGGCGTGGTATTATCGGTCTGGGAGGAGGACAACTCATGGCGCCCCTGCGCCTTTCTTTCTCACTCTTTTTCCTCAGCAGAACATAACTATCCGGTCTACGACAAAGAATTGCTTGCTATTATTCACGCCCTTGAAGAATGGTGTCACTACTTAATCGGAAAAGCTAATTTCGAGATTTGGACAGATCATAAAAATCTCGAATACTGGAAAAAACCGCAGACACTCTCAGGCCGTCAAGCCCACTGGCACAAGCTGCTGCAAGAATTCAATTACACGTTGGTCTACAAACCAGGCAACACGAATGGACATGCCAACACTCTTTCTCAACGCCCCAACCACGGCAACGCTGTCACTAAATTAAATGAGAACATCACCGTCTTCCCTTCCACTGTTCTCCAATCTTCCTCCTTATCTATTCCGGTTGAATTAACTTCCACAGACGCCCGTTTACCCTCGAAGGGCTCTCCCGACACTGCGGGCTTCGACCTGTATGCGTCCATTGATCTTGACATCCCCACCCATGACCAAGCTCTCGTACCCACCCATGTCAAGATTCAACTTCCCTCCAGCACCTACGGCAGAATTGCACCTCATTCGGGCCTCGCCCTCAAACATAAAATCGATGTCATGGCTGGAGTCATTGATGCCGATTATAGGGGAGAAATTGGTGTAATTCTGTTCAACCACTCCGATTCCTCTTTCCATGTTTCTAAATTCAACCGTATTGCACAACTAATTATTGAAAAAATAGAAAACCCAACCCTAACAGAAGAAAAGACTCTAGATGAGTCCCAACGAAACAACAAAGGTTTTGGCTCTACAGGGGTCAAAGCAATCTCCTCCACCTCTCTATCTCCGAACTTTGAAACTAAACTATCATTCGAATCTGCTAGAATGAACGTTGATGCTATCAACGAATACGAATACTATGCAAACGAAAAACTATTCAGAAATTCGAACAGCATTATCTTTGTGCCCCCTTCTCTTCGCACTGAGCTGATCTCGCTGTTTCACGATTCCCCTGTCACTGGCCATCCAGGCCACAACCATACCATTTCTTCTATTAAACGTTTTTATTGGTGGTCAGGTGCTGCCAAAGACATTTCTTCTTATATTGAACACTGTCAGGTGTGCTCCCTCACGAAGGGTTCATCAAAGCCACCAGCAGGAAAACTTATGCCTTTACCCGTCCCTTCCCATCCATGGGAAGACATCTCTTTTGACTTCGTTACAGGACTGCCCCCTTCTAATGGTTTCGATTCTATTGGGGTGGTCATTGACCGTTTTTCCAAAGAAATCATTCTTTTTCCATGCCTTAAAACTACCTCTTCCTCAGACTTAGCTGTGTTATTTAGAAACCACATATGGTGTCTTCATGGACTTCCTAACACTATCCTCTTGGACAGAGGACCACAATTCGTCTCGGAGTTCACCAAGGAACTTTGCAAAGTACTTGGCATTCAGCAAAAACTCTCCACAGTGTACCATCCCCAAACAGATGGTCAGACGGAATGGGTCAATCGAGAAGTTATCACGTATCTCTGAGCTTACGTCGCCAAAAAGCAGGAGACATGGGCATCGTGGCTAAAAATGGCGCAGTTCGCGCACAACAACACCCTCACTACTGCCATGGGAACCACACCCTTTTCTGTTATGCGAAACTACTCCCCACGCATGGGAACGGAGCCCACACACTCCACTACGACTCCTGGGGGGTCATTCAGTAAAATTATGGGACACAATCACAAAGAAATCGCTGCCACTCTACAAAAAACCCGTGATCGGATGTCACACGCACAAACATCCAAGTGATCTTCAGCTCCCGATTACTCTATTGGAGACCTAGTCTGGTTATCCACCAAACACCTTTCTCTCCCTTACCCCGTGCGTAAATTAACGCAAAAATTCATTGGCCTCTACCGTATCACCACCATGCTCCCTAATGCCGTCACTCTCGCCCTCCCTTCCTCTGTTTCCATTCACCCAACCGTCAATATTTCTCGCATGAAACCTTATAAAGCCCCGCTGGATGGACAGAACGTATTTAAACCAGACCCCATCACCGTGACTGAAGATCGTCACAAAGAATACGAAGTCGACCATATCATCCAGTCAAGGCTTCACCATGGAAAACTACAATACCTCATCCACTGGAAGGGATGGGACAAGGTGGATCGCACCTGGGAACCTGCCGTTAATTTAAAACATGCGCAGGACGCAATCACTGAGTTTCATGCCTCCCACCCAAATGCCCCACAACCCATTCGGGGCATCTCTGAGACAGAATTCGTTTCCCTCTTTCGTCCGTTCAGTCCTTCCTATACCGAATTCACCGACTCTCGACTAGATCTCGAATCTGGTGAATGGGGGGTAGTGTTATAGTTCAGGACCTATATGCTATGTCTTTCACTTTTCTTTACTTTTGAACTTAATGTTTTCCTTTCTTTTTCGAAGTCACATGACCGTGAGATCTCTCACGTGACCTGAGGCCTAGTCCATGATGTCATCATGACATCACACCTCATGTCTTTCATCTCCGTCTACTTTCCCATGAGGACACTTCTATTTTCCCATAACGGACTTCTCACCATCCTCATGGCTACCTTGCATTCCCCTCATGTTTCCTTTCTCACACCGGCCCTCAATTAATTAGGACTCAGACAACCTACCCTAAACTCCCTGTATTTACATATATAAACCCTCTCTCTTCGTCATCTATTCCCCAGTCCTATTCACTTGAATACTCTCCTCCTTAGGGGCCTGTTCATCTGTTTACCACTCTTATACATTTCAATCCTACTCTGCATTTGCCATCTGCCAAGCAACATTACTGCTCACTCGCTGTCACACATGCCAAGTTCATGATCTACTTGGGCACCGTTAATTTCCTCGTACTCGAATATCACGTTCTTGTCCACGTCTGGTTGGACGTTCGCACTCAAACCGTACACACCGTCGCAGAGGTTGCCCAACGCCTAGATTAGGTGTCATCCAACTTTAGTTGTTTCCATTGTTCACTCCGTTTCAATAGCCATGTCTATATTGTCCAGGAAGGTGTCAATCTGGTCCTTGTGTGAGAGGGCATCAGCTGGTCCCATCATAGATCCTGGGGTGACTTTCCATATAATGTCAAAGTCTTGGAGAAAGAGGGATCATTGTGCTTGATAGTGGGATAGTTTCCTGGGATCCTTAAGATAGAAGAGATTTTTGTGGTCAATGAGGATGGTGACAGAGTGTGGGGTTCCAAGAAGGTATTAACACCATTCCTCAAGGGCTAAGATGACTGCTATAAAACTGGATGAAACTACTAATGGAGCACTACACCTAATCTAGGTGTAGGGCAACTTCTGCAACAGTGTGAACAGTGCAGTTATGAGTGTCTAACCAGATGTGGACCAAGATGTGAAGGTTGGCAATGAGGAAGTTGATAGTGCCAAGGTAGAGCATACAATGAGATACAAGCAAAGCGTGCAATAACATGCATGAAGCCAGCAAAGTGCAGAGTAGTAGATTGGAGAAGAGGAATACAGGAGTAGTACTTGAAAAGAAACTGTAACGGAGTGGAACGACAAACGAGGCTGCTCCATCCACCTTGCGGGAAGGTTCCTGCTGGCATGGATGACGAGTGGCATCTAGCCAATAGATAAGGCCAACGAGGAGGGAGGAAGGGTTCGACGATGAGTGCCTTTCGTAACGGGATGGCATAACCTGGCAATGAATGGAAGGGAGGACTTCCACTGTGTACCTCAGGTAGTTCAGACATGGGGAACCGGGCAAGATACAAGTGAATAGAACTAAGGAATATACAGGGAGGGTCTGCGGTATATATAGGTAAGGGTACGGTTTAGGGGAGGCTCCCTGTATGCATGAGGGCCAGTCTATAGTAGATGACTAAGGTAACATGAGGTGTCCATGAGGTTACTGTGAGGCATGACATCACTGATGATGTCATAGCCTAGACCAATGAGGTCATAGCTCCAGGCCCAACGATGATGTCATGTCACGTGACCAGTCTAGGTGCGGTCCTAGACCCTAAGCCTAGCTGTGGGGGTTGTCACGTGAGATGCTACCCGATAAGATAAGATAAGTGTCCTAGTGTTATAGTAGTTGTGTATCGCGAATCCTATAACAGAAACTGGCTCCTAAGAAGGAGGAGGATTCAAGTGAATAGAACTGAGGAGTAGATGATAAGAGGAGGGGTTTATATATGTAAGTACAGGAGGTTTAGGGTAGGTCATCTGAGTCTTAAATAGTTTAGGGCCGGTATAGATAAGAGAACATGAGGGAAATGCAAGGTGAGCACGAGTATGGCAAGAAGTCTATGTGGGAAAGAAAAAGCATACTCATGTGAACGAAGAGACAGAGATGAAAGACATGAGGCATGATATTATAATAACATCATGAGCTAGGCCTCAGGTCATGTGAGATGTCCCACGGTCATGTGCATTAGTCACATGACTTTGAAAGTGAAAGAAAATTGTTAAGTGTGAAAACAAAATAGAAGTGAAAAATGTAGCATATAGGTCCTGAACTATAACATGCTAGGAGTTCTCTGTCATAGATATCATAGTTGCATTTGGCCAGGGAGAAGGTTTTAGAGAAATAGGCACAAGGGTGAAAATCCCCATTGGTATCTGTTTGCAGGAGTACTACTCCTGCTGCCAGGAGAGAGGCATCTGTTATGAGGGAGAAAGGTTTGGTGACATCAGGAAGGAATAAGACAGAGGCAGAGGTGAAGGCCTTTTTGAGGGAAAAGAAGGCTAGATCTTAGGAGAAGTTGGAATTTGCAGTAGAAATTTGTGAATCCAATGAAACTTCAGACTCCTTTGACCAAGGAGGGAGGTTTCCAGTCTTTGATGGCAGAGAGTTTGACAAGGTCCATGTAGATTTGTTCTTATTCAATGATCACTCCAAGGTATTCCATAGTGGGAGTGTTGAAGGAGCATTTGGAGAGTTTGAGAGATAAGCCATGTTTGTAGAGTCATTGAAGAATAGTATGAGTTCTTTGATGATGAAGTGGTAGGTTATCCTCAGTGTAAATCTCTAAGTTGTCCATGTCAGCATTCTGGGAGAATATCAGAGAAGATGTGATTCATGAAGCTTTGGAAGATTGGAAGAGCATTGTTGAAGCTAAAGAATATGACCATGGGTTTGAAGAGACCAAGAGGAGTGATAAACGCTGCTTTTCACTGGTTGTCCTCTCCTAAGCAAATGTTGTTATAGCTCCATTGAATGTCTAGTTTGGTGAAGAGCATGGAATCTTTCATGTCATTGATAAGGTCTAAAACGAGGGGAAGGGGATAGGTGTTGCAAATGGTGTGGGAGTTGAGATAATGATAATCTTGACAAGGACATAGTGTTCCATCTTTCTTGGGGACAAAGAAGAAAGGGGAAGCTTGGGGGAATTTTGAAGGAATGATATGTCTAGTGTGGAGATTTTCTTCAATGAAGGCATAACAGGCTTCCTTCTCTGCAGGATTGAGAGGGTATGTTATAGTTATTCTAGTTACTCCCACACTCCTATTATTTTCCCTCACTTTCCTTTTACATATTTCTCATGGATGACTTCTTCTCCATAGCCATCTCTCTCACAATGGCAAGTATTCACTCTTGATCTGTGCAATACATTGCACTTTGCTTGTGTCCTCAATTCCCTGAGTCCCTTGAACCACTGTCTCATTGTTCCCTGTAACCTTGGTCTCTCTTTCTCTTGAACCCTTCAGGATATTGTTGTACCTCTTTGTGAGCATCCTCCCTGAAGAGTTACCTTTAATATATATATATATATATATCTTTGTTTTTATGACAAAACATTGACAACTCTCACTTGATTTTGTTGAGATTCCATTATCCACATCAAAAGCTCAAAAACTGTTCCAATGATGTTCCAATATTAGAATTGATATATCTTCCCAGGGTCCACTCTAAATCATGTGATTCTTAGGGCAGCAGGTAGCCAGGAGTCACTCCTTCACACACCCCTACCATCTCTAAGTGGGATTCCCATGCCTTGAAGTGCTATTTCATGTACACTACTAAACTACTAAACATTGGAACAGTTTTCAAGGTCACTGTATGTGTGTACCATGATAATCCATGCCTTTGGATTCAACATCTTTGTCCATGTTTGGATCAATCCCCAAACTTGTTCTGTCATTGCTATCACTGAGCTCACTGTCCCCCTAGATTAGGGTTATATCTCACATTGAGTGTTGGTCCCATTTTACTAAGGGTCACTAGTTGATGGTGCTAGCAAGATAGGATGGATATACAATAAAGTAGTATATCATATTAACCACTTCTAGATATTCAATCACTGATAGTAATTATCTTATATTCCAGTATTACTAGAGAATTCACTCTAGACATTACATTGAAGTTAAAGGCCTATAATCATACAAACCATCCTTAGACATTCAATGTTATTATAGCATGTCTAATTATGTGTTTTTGACCTGTTTTTTTTTTTTTTGAAAATATAGAAAAAATTTCACTTGACTTTCAAAGATTCTATAACATTTTACTGGCCTCTTGCAAAATAGTGACAAAACTAAGTAATGGGCAGGAATGCCCTATGCTATAGTACATTAGCTAAGAGTATAAGTCAAGTAAAAAGTACTCACCTTAGCCACTGCCTAAGGTGGGCAAAAACAACTTAGGTGCCTGTACATGAAGCCAAGAAATGATATGATATAATAGAAAAGTGAACACTAAAAGTTTAAGCAACAAAAGGTTATACCATAGAAGCACTTCTGACTATTCCAATCTTTCTAAGTCTGGATGACAGTATTCAACCATAGTCATTCTGGATCATTCCAAAATGCACACACCGGAACAGATGTTCCAGTGTATTCCCATCAGTTCCAAGTTCCATATCAGAACCAACATTCTGGAACCACTTCCAGAATATTCCCATGCTCTTCCAGACTTCCAGACTGGAAACATCTCTAGAACTACCAGAACTACTTCAAGAAGTTTCTTGTATCTTTCCAAACTCAGAACCACTTCTGAGTTTTTCCCACATCCTTCCAAGCTCAGAACCACTGGAATCACTTCTGGAACTTTCCTGTACCTTTTTGGACTTGAAAACACCGGAACAGTCAGAAGTGCTTCTATGGTATAATCTTTTGTTGCTTAACCTTTTAGTGTTCACTTTTCTATTACATCATATTATTATTACCTTTCTTCAGGTTCATTAACACATCATTACTGATAACATAATATGAATATACCTCTGCCCATAGTATATATATCTTGACCTCACTTACAGGCACCTCAGTTGTTTTCATCCACCTTAGGCAGTGGCTGAGGTGAGTACTTTTTACTTGACTTATACCCACCTTAGGCAGCAGCTGAGCATAGGGCATTCCTGCCCATTACTTAGTTTTGTCACTGGAAAGGCATGGGAAAGTTCTGGAAGTGATTCCAGTGATTCTATGCTTGGAAGGGCATGGGAAAAACTTGGAAGTGGTTCCAAGTTCAGAAAGGTACATGAAACTTTTTGAAGTAGTTCCAGTAGTTCTGGAGATGCTTTCAGTCTGGAAGTCCAGAAGAGTGCAGGAACATTCAGGAAGTGGTTCCAGAATGTTGGTTCTAATATGGAACTTGGAACTAACAGGAATGCACCAGAATGTCTGTTCTGGTGTGTGCATTTCAGAATGATCTGGAATGACTATGGTTGAATACTGTCAAATAGTTTAGTTTACAGAGTATGCCTAACTATGACAAATCCCACAAAATGTAATTGCTACATATAACTATGTACTTGGGAAATCTTGCAAATTTCTACCAGGACCACCTGCTTTTTCAAAGTGCTGATCCTGACCTACTAGTAGGCTAGTCTTGGAGGACAGCAGGTGAAACCCAACTTGAAATTCATGGCTTCCATGCATGTAAGAAGCAGTTGGTATGGTGGTGGACATGGTACATGATTATTTTCAAGTTGTAGAAAATGCCACTAAGAAAAGGATATGTTCAACTTGAATGCAAGAGTATAAGCCCAGGCCAATTTGCTCCATGTTACTACCCAATCCAAGCCAACTTGAAACTTCCAGACTTGATCTGAAATTTTGGAGGCATAGAATTTGTTCAAACACTAAGATGTGGAACGAATGAGAAAGGTGGTGATCTACAAACAGAGTCAGGACGGGGTATAAGCCAACGGCGGTAGGCAGACAAGATGCCAGAGAATAATCTGGGCTGTTATTGAGCATGCCCATAGAAAACATGTCAAAAACATAACACTGCACTCCACTGCACACCTAGAGCTGTTCTATGCATGATTTATATATTAACATAACACAAGCATTGTTAAGGTCGTATCAAGCTCATCTATCCACTTCGGGTATCACACACATCTAGATGGACACCTTACCTCTAGGTTCATATGGCAAATACATCGCCAAGACACCCGCAAACACAATCATGCCCCCCGCAATGTATACGGGCACCGCCGTCGCCAGATTCGTATATAGCGCAATGACAGGTGCCTATGAATGATATGAGCAAATTGCATCAGCGCCACGTCGGCCAAGTATATAAAAGGGAGAAACGTACCATCACGCCAAACACGCGCGTCGCAGTGGCCGTCAGACCGTTCCCTGTGCCACGATCCTTGGCGGGGAATACCTCTGCAGAGATGGCATAGAGCACACCATACATCATCTACCCAACGGGTTAGCCATTGTCCAACGGACCATCATGGACGCACGATGCTGCAAAACGCGTAGCCACAGTTCCACCCCAAAAGCTCGTTGGACGTCCTCGAGGTGGTGCTCGCATACAGAAACGCGCCCGTGAGCCCTTTATTTCGCGGCATGTCGTTGAATAACGGAAATGCATGTCAGTCATGGGTCACTCGCCTGAGGAAATCGCCAGACTGCCTCTTCGCCCTAGATATGGCATCTCGACCGCCCACCCAGCAAGAAAGGAAGCAGGAACGCCGATTATGCTGAGAATCACTTGCTGTTCCACAAAGCGTGAATATCGAATATCGGGTCACACTATGCATACAACATGCGTACATTGCGGTAAGTGATGTAAAGGGATCCGTCCCCGAAGTCGGCACCACGATTCGACAACCTTCACAGATGGTTAGCTGTGACAAGTGGTCAATGCACCTCCACTCACAAGTATGGTAGAAAACTATTATACAGCGTCGATGCAAGACCAATGATCCCTTGGGAAAAAAAAACAATTCAGTCATGACCTCACGGAATAACCAAGTGCATAACCATACCCCAAAGAGTGATCAGTAAGCTGGTAGACCAAGCCATCTTTGGAGTTGCAAACAGTGCCTTGATATGATCTGCACTGTACTTGGAATCCTTGGACAGAATGTTACGTCGAGTTCTCGATGGCGACCTTTCCTGGATCCTTCCTGGCGCCTCCAGCTCATCCACCGTGAGTGTGGTAGTCTTTCCGTTGTATTTCGCCAGCTGGTGGATGACCTCCACTGCCTCGGCGTCCTTGCCGATTCCAGAAAGGAATCGAGGGCTCTCTAGGAGAGTGAAGACGAAGAAGCGGAGACCCCAAAAGAAGAGTGTGAGTCCACCGAGTGTGAAGAGAAGGTATCTCCAGCCCATATTGTCGGACCTTTGACAGTTCTCGGCAGTAGCACAAGAGAAGTTGGCAATTAGGGGCCATGCGATCTGCAGAGCACTTGTCAGTGTATGTATGTGATCGGTCACAGCGTACTTGCCAGACTAGTGATGAGTTGTCCCAGGGACCACCAGACGGAGAGAGTTGTGAGAAGGTACTGATGAGATCCGGGGATGAAATCTAGAATAAGAGACGTTGGTTAACAGTTTCGGAAATTCATAAGGCGTCCACTTTACCCAAGAAGATGGCAGAATCTACGGGTATGTTGCCTCCAGTAGAGTTCAATGCGTGATTCTTTGTGGAACATGAGAAAACGTACCGCCAACACCAACGCCGACGACGGCCATCAAGGACGCCAAAGTGACAAAATCTGGTGAACCACCCGCGACCAGACCAAACGCACCGGCGACGAAAAGGGTCAAGTTAAACGACCACCTGATAAACGGGAATTACTCAATTAGTATGCCCGACTGACAGACGATGAACGAACCTTCGACCCCAGATATCGCATCCGAAGCCCCAAAATATGGCACCCGCGAGGAGACCAATGTTTAATGCCAAAGCCAGAAACGGAGCGTTGAAATCAAACTCGCGGAGTACAGGAGTGAGGACCAGCCCGGACAATAACTAATGAATGTCACTCAATGCTGGATACTATCTCTCTGGGTTGCACTTACAGGCCAGACGCTGTCGCTGTGAATCATCAGTAGGCGTCAATCATAGATAGGCGAGGAACCTACGCGAACCACCCAAAGCCGGCGACGATGAAGAGATACCACTATGATCACCTAAGTGACGGCAACGAAGTATCCACCCTTGACCATACCTGGTATTTGCCCATGCCGATTTCTTGTATATGATCGTTCAAAATCCGGGCTTTGGCCTGGTACACCGGATCGCTGTACCCACCATCGTAGAGGTCGATCGAAAGGATTTCAATGGTTGGTCTCTCGAGCGATCCGTATCCATCTGTAGATTGCTTTTCTTCCGGTGAGGGAGACTTGGTGGGCATAGTAACAGGCAGGAAATATTGAACTCACGAAGCGAACAAGCAGCGAGTCGACTTCAGTAGCATTGACAAATCGGGCTTGTGGCTTTCCTGGAACCGGTCTAGGCCCGGGTGGCAAATTTGGGCTTGGGTGACCGCTCGAGCGATGCATGTCCACCTGTGAGCTGCTTTTCTTTCAGTGAGGGAGTCGGTGCGTGTGTAGAGTGAAACCCACACAGAGGCAAAGAAGCAGTGAGTCTTTATACGTGACTGCGTGAAATAGGGCGATGTGAGTCTTGGCCAGTTACTAATAATACTAGCACAGCCGATGCATGATGAGTCATGAGTCAGTAGCATCTCGCCCTTTGTGAAACGGTGACCGACCATACGGCCGCGGATATTGTACGTATATGAAGCTACTAGTGGCCACCGCTATTCAAACTTTGGTAGGGAATGCATATCTCTCCGTACCGCAGTACTCAGGCGACTCAGGCCTCCCTCCTGGATCAGAAAACTTGAACAATGTTGGCACGCACAGCGACTCCGGTTCGGCTACACAGCCATGCGAAGGCTAGCGGTGAGCGTCTGGGACGTTACATATAAATTCCCAACAAACCAGACGAGTCAGGTCCTGACAATTTCTCTTTGGTTTCAAGACCGACAAGGGGACGGCTGCCGCGAGGAACTGGTTCGATTGAACCTTCATCGACTCGGCGTGAATAAATGTTATGATCATGGAGGTGCGAGGTATCCATTTTTCTTTGTACCGTTGTGGTAACGACCTGAGTAGGATGCCAAGGATGGGCCAGCCCCCCATCCAAATAAGTAAACGGCAACGACTCACTGGGCCCTGGCGAACACAACAGTAGCAACAAGCCAGTTGAACCTCATGTGCTGGATGATTCTGTCAAGGAAACAGTTCAACAGACGTCGCGTCTCTTCCTTCGTAATCTGGCCCTCTCATGCACTGACAATGATCCGCTCGCTCTCTTTGGACCATTTGGAGAAATCGTGCAGGTGAGTGTCTGTTGGTAGTTATTTGATGCGTCGTCCGGGATGACAAAATAAATAGGGACATCAGATTCTCGAGGAATATGATGATCCTCAGGGAAAAGAACGATAGTATATTATTTTTCTGACTTGGTTGTTGTTGTCACACCTTGTTGAAGCCATATGCTAACTCAATCCTCTAGGTATACCTCTTTCTTGTACGATGCAACAGTGCATAGGAACATCAGATCTATTCGACACTCACTCATTGGCAGGTCTATATTTCTCTCGATTCATTGTCCAATCAATCCAAAGGATTTGTATGTGACTTTCGTACAGCCCCCTTCTGCCTTGTCCACTTATGAAGGACTCGACAAAGTCTTCGTGGTGGATTCTACCTGCTGTCGACCGTAAAGGTAAGCCTGAGGGACCAGATGAGCAAATTTTGATCAAGGCCGAGCGCAATGCAAGGCGTAAAGCAACCACGGGATGCGAGTTTGATTGGAGCATGTTGTATATGAATGTTCGTCAAGCCAATGTCCTGTCGTGCCTCCTTTCGCGTAGTCTGATATATCTCATGCTTGGAGCGATGCTGTGGTCTCTTCCATTACGGATCGTCTTGAATATTCCCAAGGCGGAGATATTGAATCTTGAGTCTGGCAACGCAGTGGTGAAACTTCGACTTGGGGAAGACGAAGAAGTACCACACTTTCCGTCAAGAATTTGGTATTCAGGACGACGACCAAACGGCTTAAACAGGTGCTTAGGAATCTCCCCGGTTTCGTGTTTGCACGGGTTCAGGCCGAGGAGACTTGCCATGCCTAGGAGTGAAGCTCGTAGGCTCAGCATGAGCTACGGATTTGTTGGGTTCAAGACGGTCGAGCGTGCCAAGAGAGCGCTCAAGGGTGCAAGGACGGTCACGCGTCGCACGACCAAGAAAGATACTAGGGGCTGTTTGGGTATGTATTACTACACGTATGTGTGCTTGGAGTGCAGCAATGCTCAGGGCGCATGGACGGCTCAAGTCTGTCTACCGACAGTTACTCAAGCGGTTCAACGCGCGGACTCGCAGGTTTGAGTTCCTCGAGTTTGTTACGCGACGTGAAGCTGAGAATGCGAATGCTGCGCTGCGACATACGGACGGCATCTTCAAGTTGTACGTCTGAAGTGGGCCGAGGGCACTACCGGAATTCCAAAAAAGGAAGCTGCTGCATTTCGTCACGTCTACCCAGGCTATATGTAATGAACCTTCACTGCTTCATTCCTACTAGTATAAAATGTTGAGATCGCTCCTAGCGCCTCTTCGAAATCTTCAGGATCATAGACAGACCAGCTTGAGCGACGATGCTCGCAACATACCAGTCCCGACCAGCGATGGAAGCCCTTTCGCAAGCCAAGTCAAGTATCTGGTGGAGGAATTAAAGTTGACGGAAGATACCAACTCGAGGACCACGGTAAAGACTACTGTTGTATCGTTGAGCCTCCTTTGGATTCACAGACCACAGATTTTGCACTCCCTTCACTCTGTCATTGGAGAGAAACATTCTGGGGCATTGGACGCATTTCGCGAAGCAGACGGATTTCTTATCTTGATACATGTCCTGTCGACACTACCGACGACACCATCTGCATTGTCCAGTCCTCAGACAACTCAACAGGTGTTCGATTGTATGCAGCTTGCGTTTATGCTCGCCTCAAAGGCTTTGGAACGACACTCCATCAACGTGACTTTTTTCGAAGTTAGTAATCAACTCTGCGCGCCTCGTATTCTTACATCCCAGCTTCAGGAGTATGTCGGCTATGCAGCTTTGTCCGACGCTTGCGACACGCTCGTCAAACATCCTGTCACCTTCGAAAAGACCCTGGGGTGTCTGCTTTCCCTATCTTTCCATGAATTCGCCTTGGTTGACATATTCATGACGTTGCATGCGTATTGTCATGACCTCCACAAGCTGGACATCCATTTCTCGGAATTTGCGCCATCTCTTGGCACCATCCATCTACCTCGCATCTTTAACATTGTATGGGAGCTTGTGTTCGCGTCTCTCGCGACAGATAATTCCTTCCGGCTCATAGTGTATAGGATCTTAGAGCACCTCACGCAGTCGTCTCATCACAACCTCGCCGTCTTGAGTATGTTGGGTATACTGACGCCCATGTTTTCTAGTTTCATTTCTTCCTCTACAACAGATCAACTAGGCCCGCATACCGCGGAACGTCGGCTGCAGTCCAAGATCATCAAGCGGCTGTTCGAGATGGGTGCTTCCACTCAGGACGTGCGACGATTGTTTCAGTGTACAGTGAAAGAGGACAAATCGTTGGATATAGAGATGATCGACCTCATTCGCACCAGCTTGGGGTCGAAATGGCCGCCTCACATCTATTTCCAAGACGAGTCTACCGTGAAGATGCCGCTCGAAGGTTGCAATACACTTCCAGCCTCTGGTCTGACATTCATGGCAAGTGTCATGAGATATTTTCCCCCGGTGTTGTATATTACATCTGGCTCCCATAGCTATGGGCGTGGTTCGAAAGAATGCCCTCTGTGGCGCACAGAATATTCAACATCTCTTATGGCTCGCATCGTGCTATAGAGATGTGCATAGGGAGCAACGGAGCTCTTGCATTACGAACGAATTCTCGTCGGGAATTCACAGTGTTATCCAAAACACGATTGGAAACCTCGCGCTGGACCCATATTGTTCTCGTTTATTACCCACATCGGGCATCCCAAGCTGCCGTCCGTACGTTCCGGCTTGTCACGGCTTGTCCCAGATTTAATATCCTGTCTAGGCATGTTTGTGGACGGTGTTCTCGGTGAAACGATCGACTGGGTCTATCCTAGTGTCCACGGGAATTGTGTCGGAGAAATTACCTTGGGTGACGAAAGACCAAATAGGGCCTCTAGTTGGTGTGTCGCGTCAGCATATATTCTTTCTACACCATTAGGTGACTGTCCCTTTGTGTTCAAACCCACCTGTCGCTAATCAGGGTCAGATGATGAACTCCCTAGATTTATCCACCACTTGGGTCCCAGATATGAAGGAAACTTTCAGGATAAAGCTCTAGTCCGGTTCCTCACGTACGAAGCATCCACCTCACTGAATATGCATGTGACCGGCTCTGGTTCGGTGTCTGGAGAAACATCTCTGAAGAAAGCCATCAGGAATGGCGTCCTGATCACCGAGGCTTCAATTCTGTGCAAGATTGTTACCAAGGATATTGCTGATTTTCCACCATCAGATGCCCGCATTCTCTCGAGAAAACAAGGCGCGAACAATTGTGCGATATTTGGACCCCTCGTTGCTATTACATGCCAATCATTAGACCTGGCTCTGTGGAGTATAGGCGGTGCTCGGCTGGTGCTTTGTTTGGTATCTCTTGCGGAGGTGAGCTTTGCTGAACTTCGTTTCTTACGCGCCTCGTTAAACGGTGAAAGACGTCGCATGAGTTGTCTCGGACCATCGCCATCCTATGCGATAGTCTTCGTAATTGTTGGCAGACTTCGGAGGATATGGAACGAGTTGGTGAGAATGACATCCCCTGTTCATGTTCGTTGCTGATGACCACAGCTGGTTACGATGTTCTTACCGATATCCTTCGCCAAAAGAGTCTCCTTATCAATATGACGACCTTTGAGATCTTGTTTGAGTTTCTTGGGCTCAGCTTTCGGTCCCCAGAGTAAGAACGTTTCATGTTCGTCTTTGCTGCATAGCTCATGGCTGGCCGTTCAAGTGCTTCCACCATCACGAACACGATCGCATATACTGCCATCGCTCTTGACTTTGAACTTTGGTCAACGACAACCACCGACATTCAGCGGGTGCATCTCGAGCACTTCGCATTTCTCTTGCGTTCTAGCCGTTACAGGAAATTCAATGCCAAGGTTCGCTTATCGAAACTCAACCTTGTGCGGAAATTGCTCTTTGCCTTGCAAACGTCATGGTACCCTCCGGAAACGGTTCCTCATATTGTCAACGCACTTGGCGTTGTCATGCAAGCCCATTTCTCTGCCAACGACACCATCAAACCTGTCGCGTCATATATTGCAGGGAACATTTACTTTGGTGAGTTCAGTACTTTCGTTCGTATAGAACAAGTCCGAATTACTACGACTCTGTAGATCCTATTATACTTCCTTCTCCGCGGGCCTCATTTACGAGCGGTAGCAACAATAACGAGAAAGCGCTACTCGTCTTGGATGCAGTCATTTCACTCCTCCGAATCCCGACTATGTACATGAAGTTTGCAGAAGTCCTACCCGTTGCACGCATTGCATTGCTGTGGCTCGGAGCTGAACCGTCTCCTGCTCTCGTTTGTCAAATCCTTACAATCATCGGTATCAGTTTTAGTACCTACTCTTCCTTTGGGAAGAGATTCGAACTTGCAAGTGGTTGGCTCACGTTAAAGAAGGTGTTGCCACCAATCTGGAACGATGTCATCCACGAGGCTGCTCTAGATTTACTGTTGCAGCCAGCGAGAGATGGTGAAAGCTCCAAGGCTGTCAAGTGTCCCCAGATGCTTGCTGTCGTGTTGCTTGCACTTCGCCGAGGGTTGTTGGCATATTCGGACCCCCAAGTCCAAGGTGAGCATATCTTTCTCTCCACGATGGCAATAATTGTTCACATCATTTTGACTCAGGACCGTCGAGACCCGCCGTTGAACGAATTCTTGACGACCTGATCAATCTCCATGGTTCACATTCGTCGTTTCGTCATTTGTTCAGATCACAGAGCTCGACCGAGATACTTGTCGAGTGTCTCTCGTCTGCACCTGGAGACGGTTCAAAGGTATCCACACAGCTGACCCATCTTGGATTATTAGTAGCCATGGGCAATCACGTATCGCCCCCCCAGAAGCAGCAGGTAATCGTCAGCGAGATGTTTTGTTCGAGACACGTCTAACGTGGTTGGCACATCTAGATATTGGAGATCACCAAGCCTGGATCTCAGCCAATGAGCCCTGTTGTCACAACACCTTCCTCTGCTAGGCTTGTGTTTGTCCAGGAAGAGGCATTGCGTAAGAGTACTAGTCGTTTGGAAGAGTGGAGGAACACGATCGTTGCCTCTGAGCGGGAACGCTATCGGAAAACGTTCATCGACACGTAAGACCCAGTTCATCGACACAGTTTTCTGCGTGATATATCTTGGGATCACAGGCGTGAGCGTTACCGGCGTATCGCAGCAATCAGTGAGGGCGTTTTGAGAGGATGCTCGGAACGCGATGTTTGGTGTCATCTCGGACCTGAACGGACTTGGAGATTGGACGAGACAGAAGGCCCGCACCGGACGCGGTGAGCTACATCCCTTCGTTCTCGTGATACGACGTCCGCTCAACGGCGCTCAGGAACAAGTTGGAACCATTCACCGAGGCGCATGGTCTGGTGCATCACTCGGAGAATAATAGCTCGACGAACGATGGGACCGAAGCCTCTTCTACCTTGCTGATAGACGCCTCAATCAAAGACGACGCGGAAGCGTTGTCGGACGACAATGGAAATGCTCTAGCGGACGAGATTGCGGAAGACAAGCATCGTCGGGTTAGGCACGAGCTAGAACCGGGGGACGTTATCGAGGCCGTGAGCACTATGTGTCGTGTATCGGGGGTGGACTCCTACCGTACGCATAGCCTTTTTCTTTTATCGAATCGTTGCCCACTGACTTTGCTTCCCAGCTGGTTTACTCATTTTTGGACATACGCACCTCTATATGCTGGATGGACTGATCGAGAATGACGTAGGCGAACTGATTGATGCTGTCGATGCACCAAAAGGGATGTTTTTCGTTGCTGGGAGTACGCCCCATTTGCGTAGCCCCCAGAGAGCACGACGGTGGTGAGCTGGGGCTTACAGGATCCTTGCACGCATACATGCTGACGGAATCGTAGGTCGCTCGAACAGATTGCAGGGTTTTCGAACAAATCGTTTCTGTTCAGGGATGTCGCGTGAGTATGATCGTTGTGGGTATATTGGATGCTTGACTCAATGGTAATTAGTTTAGAGATTTTCTTCAAGGACAGTCGAACGCTGTTGGCCGTGTTTCTGAACGGCGCCCATCGTCATGACATTTCGCAGAGGCTGCAAGCCATCATAATGCGATATTCGACCCATGAGCACGTGTCGATACTAGGGCTAGTATTACGAGAGATGAGCACAGCGAGGCCCAAGGGTAAAGGCAGGGCGGCATTAGCAGTTCACGAAAAAGCATTGGCGACCGCTCAACGACAGTGGCAGAATAGGGAGATCAGCAATGTAGGTGGCCCAGTCTGCCCTATATGCATCGTGTTTTGACGTGATGGTCCGTGTTGGTTCAAAGTACACCTATTTGAGTATCCTGAACCAACTCTCAGGACGCACGCCGAGCGATGCGACGCAGTATCCAGTCTTCCGTATGTTTCCCTATTGACGTGTGTCAGCATTTGTCTGACTACTATACGGAAGCCTGGGTCCTGAAGGATTATACCTCGGACACTCTCGATCTAACATCGCCTGACTCGTTCCGAGAGTAAGCCTTCTTTTATACACCTCCATTCCTACGGGTTACATGGATCGATTTGCATAGTCTTTCGAAGCCAATGGGGGCGCTGACGCCTGAGCGTTGTGAGATTGCCCGCAGTCGCTATGAAAACTTGGAAAGCGTCGAGGAGAAACCGTTCCACTACGGTACCCATTTCAGCTCGTATGGCTTTTTTTAAATAGGGCACTGTTTTAGCGGGTAACACGTACTTGACGGACAGGTCCATGATTGTGTGCCACTTTTTGATCCGTATGGCGCCCTACACGAGCATGTTCAAGACTCTACAGGTACGCTTCCACCCTGAGACGAAACCAATCAAATTATGCATTCTTACAGGGTGGGGATTGGGATCTTCCGGATAGACTATTCGTGTATGCTAAATGGATTTGCCTTGCATGCTTTGCTGATCACTATTCATAGTGACGTCGGAAGGGCATATCTGTCTGCATCGCAAGACGTAAGAGGAGACGTTCGGGAGCTCATCCCCGAGTTCTTTACGTGTCCAGAGTGAGCTCAACCTAGCCCAAGCACTAATACCCGTCTCATGCATGGGCTAGATTCCTCGAGAACTTGTCCAATATCGATTTTGGTTCCTCGACGAGCACGGGTGAAAAGATCCATAATGTGAAGCTACCCCCGTGGGCCAAGGGAGATGCCATCTTATTCGTACACATGCATCGTCAAGTGAGTATCTCGTATCACGTTCGTTCGTGTACTTTAACCCATTTCTCTCTCTGGAGGCCTTGGAGAGTCGCTACGTGAGCGAGAATCTCCCAGCGTGGATCGACCTTATATGGGGATGCAAGCAACACGACGTCGATTCTCTCAACGTATTTCATCCACTCAGCTACGAGGGAGCGATAGGCGAGCCAGTTCCACAGTTTGAGCGATAAGGCTTCCTCAACCATATGATATATCATAGACCTGGAAAAGATCACTGATCCTATCGAACGAGAAGCGACCATCGGAATCATCCACAACTGTGACTACGTCAACTCTATTCTTTTGATATCGGCTGACGCTACGAAGTTGGACAGACGCCGCGAAAGCTTTTTTCTTCGCCCCATCCGCCGAGAAATTTACAGGGCATCCTTAGCCTTTCGTCGCAAGTCTCCCGAGGAATACCAGAGGATGCTTTAGCGTTGACCAAGGATCCTCGACCACTGAAAGGTATGACGATAGATGGGTTCATTGCATTCTCGCGCGCTCACGGCTTCCATAGTGGTACTCGATGGACCTGTAGCATGTGTAGTAAAGGATGGCAGTGGCAAAGTGAACCCTATACCCCATGGTTTACTCTCTTCTCCATCGCGATCCGATGAACAAGTTCAGTGGGGGAAAGATGGCACTCTTCAGGTGTTTCATCACGGCACAGTACGCGTTGCACAATCACCCTTGTTTGATGATGACGGATGGTGGTTCTATTTCAGGTAGTACAAACAATCGAAGCTGCTTTTCCTACATGCGCTGCATTTGCGGACCAAGACACCCTTGTGACTGGATCGGCTGATTCCTTGGTGCGCATTTGGCGCTTCTCTCGTTCCTCTCCTTCAGCATCGCCATTCATTGGTTCGACGACAACTAAGAGACAAGAGCCCTCGTTGTCGCTTGTCCATCTCTTGCACAAACACAGCGCCCCTGTATCCTGTCTTCGTGTATCCAGAGCCTGGTCGGTAGCAATCAGCGGCAGCTTGGATGGGAGTGCCATTGTGTGGGATCCCAACAGGGGTCTATACGTCCGATCGATTTGGCATGCTGGTGGAGACAGTTCGATCCAAGACGCAGCTGTACATCTCGTCGCGATCAATGAATCTACGGTACGTTGGGGACAGAGAGATTTCGTCACGCTATCTAATCATGATCGATCGAGATTAGGGTTACATCGCGACGTGTTCTACCCACGTTTTATGGTTGCATACCATCAATGCGAGGCCGATTGCGAGATTGGATCTCACCTCGAGCACGCCTCGCACACGACTACCCTATGTGACGTCCATTGCATTCCACGAGCGAGATTACTCTCATCTGGGCATCCTCGCAGCGGGACACGCAGATGGTTCGGTTGCGTTGTTTACTTGGAATGCAGAAGACACTCCCAAGGGAGCTCGGGCTCAATGGAGCTTCCTAAAGGTTCGTGACCTGGAAGCCGAGAAGAATACCTCGGCGTCCATCTCGTCTCTCGACTTCATCGGGTGCGTCGTGTTGCTTCTTTTCTGACCCTTTTTCGCCGAGACGTGTTCCCTTGTGCGGCTTAGCGAGACACTCTGGGTCGGGGATTCGTCGGGAAAGGTGGTTCGGTGGGTTCTCCCTGATTGAAAAGAAACGTGGTTTGTACAGATCGAGGCAGCCCAAGTACATAACACTATTGTGAGTCTCGTTCTGATGTCGTCGCTTGTATGACGTTGTTAGGGATGCTGAAAGGTGGTTTCTACAGATCAAAGATTTGCATATTGTTGTTCATGATTGTTAGGGATTGGCCTGTATTACCCTCGAGCTGAAAAGAAATGGTGTCCAAGGTGACCTAGCTTCCTGTGTGATGTTGTTAGTTTCACCTAATCGGCCGATGTGTCCGATCAAGGTAACAAGCCAGGACGTGTAGGTTGCCGGCAGCGACGGTATCGTGTATCTTGCAGCCAGTTTGATTAACTTTAATATGGACGTCTTCACACAGTCGTTCGCCCTGAGCCCTCACTTGAATTTCTCCGGCGGTTTGGTGTTTGTTCTCCATCGTCTGATTCCGATCAACATCCGGTATGATCCCGTCAATCGTGAAAAGGTAACGTGAAGGTACTGATACTTATGATTAAGAGGTCACTTAATCTCCACTAGCCACCGCCAGAGAAATTTGAATTTGTCGAGTGTAAGCTTCGTCAGCAATTACTGACGCAAGTGCAGACGGAGAATTGTCATTGGTACTGACCTGCAATATGTTCTTGTCAAGTGTCGCCGAAGCAGTGCTCTTTTTCTCTCAACACAGTATGGCAGGTTGCTATTTCGATTCAAGCGACGTGAACCTCAGGGACGATAGATGTTTGAGATCACGACGTCTCTAGCTGTGCCTTTGCGGGGCCCATCATGATATGTAGAGGGCCCTTGCCGAGCCGAGGTATTGATGCGATGGTCGGATCAATTGTTTACCCCAGACGAACTTGCCGGTGCTAACCTGAAACCAACTGAGTTGTATATCATCGGACTCCCCAAAAAATATCCACCAAGATGCTATGAGATACATGGTCACCACCGTCTTGGGTGTTGTGTTTAGGTCAGCAAAGCACGAAGACAGGATTCGGCTCCAAAACATACATACATGTCGAAGGGTCTTGTCAAGCGAAGAAATATATATATTGTGCTTGGATGGAGCCGGCGATCCGACGTACACGTTTCAAGCCATCATCGTTGGTTCGATCCTATCCATTATCCAAACTGATGAATGATGGTGTGATGTTGAAATCCTCGCTGAATCACAGCAAATTGTGTCGGGATGCAGAAAAAAAGGTCACATGCGTGATTACTCCGCAGCAAGTTCTTATCGACCTGGAGACCGAAGTACCCGCTGTCAGCTGCGACAAGGATGTATATATTATTCGGAAAGCGGGTCCGGAGAGAAAGGCGTCTACAGGAGGAGATGGTTCCTGATGGCACTTACACTGATCAATCGCCGTCAGCCTTCCTATCGCACGGATTACCCGAAGCTTGCGCCACGTCATGTTGACGGGAGTACTATTCAAGTCCGGCTGGAATTCCACGCATATACGACCCTTGACGGGAATTTCTGGGGAGTCTGGGCCCCGTGGATTTCTCAGAAGCTGCTTTACGGACGTGCAGAATCATATCGGCGAGTGAATGCTCGCGAAGCAGTCTACGTGCAGGGAGCGATATGTGACTAAATCCACAACTGTGCACTCACGTCGATGTAAGCATTGTCACAAACACCCATCGACAGATCAATATAGCAGGAACTCAAGCCCGAGAGGAAAGTTTTACCTCTTTTACCTTGGTAATGACTATGTTTACCTGCTGCGGAATTATGAGTATCTTCAACGCCAAGAACGCGCCAAAGAGAAGAGAACGTATTAAGCGGGTATCTCCATTCCGTCTTTCAGAATGATGCGAATCAGCTGGCCGTTCTGCGCTGCCGTAGTCTAGGGCCGTGTTGACCCACGAGCATCTGCGTGGTTTAACGAGTGCTAGAATTAGTAACATTGAGAGGCAAGTGATCAATGGGCTATGCTTGCACCCTGGCCCGCCATTAGACGCCAACAAAATAAAATAAAAACCATAAAATACCTGTTCAACATTGCAAGCCGGGCGATGCAAAAACGACTCTTGTTATTTTTTTTTAAAAAATTCGCGATGCTTGATCACCTCCGTTGCCAGTGGGGTGAAAGATGTACAACTTTGATGAATGGCACGGCAGCGATAAGCTGAAAGCTACCTTGAATGAACGAGTGTGTCACTATCACTTGTGTTGTTCAACAAGTCGAGAAGTGGACAAACAACGCCAAACTAGAGTTCCACTCTACTGGCACTAGAGTCGCTGCAACAAACTGATGCATGTCTTTATCGTGGGCGGAGCGAAAGGATCTTCTCAGCTCACTGCTGCAAGCTCGCAACGATGACGACGACAACGAGGGTATTGCCCTCGATCGTGTTCTCCATGGTCAGAATGCAATTGGAAAGACTTGTAAGTCCTCTGGCTTTAACGATTCTGCCCAATCATTAGTTCATCAAATACAGCAAAGACTATCAGGATCGACTCATTGCGGTTTACTGACAAAGATCTTGTCGTTCTTGGTACCTTGGATCGTGGCCAGTTCGGTGTCGTAGGTCTCGTCATTTGCGCTCGCGTTTCCCTCGGCTGCTGACGCCGCACCTCAGATTGACGTAGTAAACTGTGTCATGGATGGACGCGTTTATGTTCGCAAATCGATCGAAAGGGCATTCGCTCTCAGATCTCGTGAGGTGACCCGCTTTAGTATATGCTTCTACTGGGGTTGACCCAAGTTCTTGCAGCAATGCTCCCCGAAAATTGAACGCGATATTTTAATACTTGCCAGGCATAGTAACACCATATGGGCACCTCATCTTTTGTGTTCGTTCCAGACCTCCACACACCTCAACCTCGTCATGGACTACTTGGAGGGCGGTACCTTATGGGACGTGCTTGAATCCAGTCCTCATGGCGGCAGAGTGTTGGAAGTTGACCTGGAATGGTGGGCCCCCCAAGCCGTATGCGCAATTCATTGGTGTCACTCTCAGGGATTTGCACACCGGTAGGCCGTCATTGGACTGGTTCAGAAACTGCTCGAACCACAACAACACAGTGATATTAAACCTCATAACTTCGTCCTAACTTCAAGTTTTCATCTACTTTTAATTGATTTTGGTTCAGCGGCACCCCTGTCTCCCCCAGAACCGGATGGGAGCCAGAACATCCCACAACGACATTCATTGGTACCATGCGGTACTTGTGACTATATCTCCCCCGAAATTCTGCAAGCACACGAGGACGCTCTCCTCGCCCTCGAACTCTCTGATCAATCTCCAGCCCCTCTTGACTCTGAGCAGCCAGCCAACACATGTGGTTTGGAGACAGATTGGTGGAGTCTTGGAGTCATGCTCTACGAATTAGTATATGGGGTAACCCCGTTTTTCGCTAACGACATTAGAACAACGTACCTTAAGATTATAAACCATGAGGTTTGCTCTTTCTGTTCGTTGTTATTCCCACGGTCTCATACACTCACAGACCAGTTTGTGTTTTGACAAGTCTGTCCCTGTTTCCGAGCCCTGCCGAGACCTCTTACAACGGTGAGCGTCTCTTGTTAAAATCCCTTGACTGGGCTGACATCTCGAAGGCTTTTGAGCTCCCGTGAACGTCGACTCGGCCGACGTGATGTGTTGGAAATTACTGAGCACCCATTCTTCAAGTACACACATTGGGCAAGGGTTGGCATGGGTAATTTTCACTCGTCCGACACCCAATTTCTTGAGTAACCGCGTATTTTTAGACGATACTCCACCGGAGCTTCACGTGCCACATTTTACATACACAACACCGGCTGTCAATTCACCTGGCCGTGCACCCCCCGTACCTGAGGATGACAGTGTTTCACATCCATTCCATTTTTCTGCGCTGTTTCAATCCTCCGTGAGCACGTCTCCGGGCCTGTCCATTCTACGCTCTGCCCCTCGCGTCACTCCAGGGTCTGGATCCCCCTCAACTGAGGCTGCCTTCATTGGGTTTTCTTGGGGACCTCCCAGAGATGCATTTCCACCATCGGATGGAAACACGAATCAGAGCGCGCCAGAGGTCCTGAAAACTCCCCGCCCACTGCTTCCCATTCAGTCCAGTCCTTATCCATTACATGGACGAAGTGTGGCATCTAACAACCAGGGCGCCTTCGTGACACCCGTTCGGCCTCACAATGCGGCTCTCTATCATACGCTCCCACGGACGAGTACTGTTGGTCGCACACCGATGCGCCGCGCGGTGTCCGATCGTGAAGCGATGAGGCAACTGGTGGACTGCATCGGCATGAGTGCGCGAAAAAAAGTGCTTGCTAGTGGGCGAAAGCCTCGAATCCTTGGTTTCATCGACCGGAGCCGATCAACAGCTATCAAGAAAGCGCTCGGATATGGGGCACCGCCTATTATAACTAGCGCTGACAAAACGTCTAGCTACTTCCCACCTGTTCATGCTGCGTCGGAGTCCGAGGCGACCGAATCAGGATCGGAGGGACCCCCCAGCCCGAGCCCGAGCCCGCGTCCCGGGTCAGCGATGTCAATACTGAGTCGCAGAAGCACCACGCCGACGAGAAACGCCGTTTCTCACTCTACCCGGTTTCTCAATCTGCCGTCGTCTTCGATGTCCGAAGTGCACCGAACACAAGAGCATCGGGATGAGGGTGAGGACTTGGATGATGAAGTTTTCTCTCTACTGGAAAAGCGACATGCAGTGTTGGTTTCGCAGCTGTACAGCATGCAAACTCGGATAGACCGTCTTAGGGAATTTATTGAGCCATAAGGTTTGGTTGGGAAATTTGATACGCAGGAGAGACAGGCACCCGTAACTTCTCCGCCGATCTCGTCTGTTTTCAGACAAGTCTGCAAGAGAAGCACATGGGTTTCAAGGAAAAAAGAGTACAAGTTCGCCGCCGACGATGGGAAAGATCTTCCAGCCGACGCGAGAACTCCTGAAAACAAGATGATGTCAGTGGATGTTGGTCATACCGGTTGTCTAAGGATATCACGCTGTCGCATCCAAATCGGGTCCCGCTCACGTACCTGGGAAATCACGGGACTAGTACCTTGTACTTCTAGATCTCAAGGAGACGTGGCTGTCACAACTTCGGACATGTAATAGATCAAGTTCCTCAGCACACCAAGTGTCCGTTGAGTCTACAGGAAGCGGCGTTGGCAGCCCGCCTAACTTCTGTGAAAGTATGTCATGACGCCACCACTTTGGCCAAAGGGAGGTCCTTCAAGTTAGACTTGGGGGACCGTCATCGGCGGTGGGGCACCACCGTGACTAGTACTGATATGTCGCGGAGCGCCAAACTCGATGGTGTGTCGTATGTCACAATCTCATCACAACCGTTTATGTATTCGCGAACAACGCAGCCGCTGCTTTCGGCTATGCTTAAAGTGCTCACACCTTTTTCCGTCGGAGTGCTTCGGTCGCTTGTCAAGGCCATATTTAGGAACCATGACAGACACCATCTATTTAATCTCCCCAGTTGCAACCCTGCATCCCTAGGCCTCTCCCCCCTCCTTCACGACTTCACGACTTCCAGTGATGGAATTCGTATACTGGCAGAGTATTGCGCGCTTTGTCCGTGCTCTTCACCGGTTTACGAAATCCGATATCATTACGACCGTCATCCCTGTAGTGAGCATCAACCTGATGTTCTTGTTCGCTGATCGTAACGATGCTCCAGACCTTGTTTTCTGTTGCCGCTGCCCCACTTTGTGACATCAGACATCTTCCCGGTGTAATATTTTGGATTTGGTTGCATCTCTTACAGTTCAATGTCTCGAACCAACTGGTCGACCCAGAAGAAGACGGCAAGAATAAGGCTTTCCGTCCCATTCCAGCCGGCCTCGTCAGCGTCCGGGACGCTACCCTTTTGCGTTGGCTCCTCACTCCGGCTTGTTTGTGGTTTTCCACCATGTACAGCACCTACCTGTTCACCGTCAGCTTCGTACTTTCATCGATGATTCTTTGGTACAACGAGCTCGGGGGTCACGAACACTGGCTTTCCAAGAACGCAATGACTGCATTAGGCTATTCATTGTTCGAGCTCGGTGGAACCCTCACTGCAGGTAAGGTTTACTCGGGCCCCTTTTGCGCGTCATTTACCATTGGACGACAGGATGTGATAGAACCACCCTAGAGCCAGTCGCTCTGATCGCCGTGGTCATGAGTATGGTAATCTTCGCCACGACGCTGCACTGCCAAGACTTCAAAGATGAAGAAGGTGATCGAATGATCGGAAGAAAAACACTACCCATCGTATTCCCCTCTCTCGCTCGAACCTCGGTTATGGTCGGGCTTCCCCTTTGGTCCGTTTGCTTGACGTGTTTGTGGAAGATCGATGTGGTATGCAGTGCGGCATTTGTCGCATATGCTGGATTGGTGGGGATAAGGTTCATGGTGCTTCAGAGTGCCCAGGCCGATCGAAAATCTTGTTTGCTCTACAGTGTAAGCTTGATGGATGGTCTTCGGGAATAGGCGTGCTGACATGGTCAACAGTTATGGTTCTCTCTTGCTCATTTGCTGCCAGGATACTGGCGATACTTCCACGGTGCCGGAATTTGTCTTGCTCCATTCTAGTTTGGTGGTAATACGTTGTACCATTAGCTCGACTGCAGGACAGGTGTACCCAACATTCATCTTTTTGCGAAACTTATCTCCGTTTTTGTAATAATAGTCTGCCGAGTTGGGATAGCACCCAATAGCGTTTTAGCTGACGAACTTCGAAGATTCCTAGTGCAAATTTGTACATTATAATTCTTACTTTTTTTACATCAAAAGAGACCGATGATAGACCTTGTGGGCGAGTGCGCCAAGCGAAAAGAGCCCTTGCGAGACGGTTTCCCGGATCTGAGGACATATCCAGTTATGCATTGCGTCAATCTTGGCAGGGTACGAATCAGCTGGTGGCAGAGTGGCCGCAAAGAGGCGTTCAAAGTCCGACTCGGAGTAGAGATTAATCCGAGTCTGACATGAGGCTGGCACGAGGCCGACCGTCGTAAGAACATGTCGTTGTACAAGTAACCAACCTTGCTGATCCGTCATTTCCGATCATCGGGGCATTTATCTTGACTCATCGCGAGTCGCCCGCCGCCGTATCAGTTGTCGAGAACATGCATCATTCTACACTTTCTGTCGTCGGCTGTGGCAGGGTTCAAGTTTGGTATGTGATGCGGCAGCCATGCGCAATCGGAACCGTCATGTCAGTATGGCTATGTCCGTGACCAAGGGATGTGCACACCATCGACACGTTTGGGTGTCCAAAAAAAATCCAGTGTTACACCTCGTCCCTGAAAAACCGGTAAAATAATCCGAGGCGTTACCAGTAATCGGTCGACGCTCTACTGTCTTATTTTATGTGTTGCTTACAAGTCCACTCCATGCCGAGTTTAGAACAGGGTTGAAATGTCCATCTTGGGGATCTAATCAGAGCAACAGAGTGCCTTACAATTAAACCCAAAAGGTTCGGGGGGCGCCCTATGTGGCCATGGAGGCCGGGAGTGGGCAAAACATTTTTTGATCTGATCGGTCCGACGTGCTTTCGGTTTGAGTCTTTCGTCCATGCTGGTAGCGTGCGACTGGGTCAGCTTGTTCGGCTTTACACAATTGGGTATGACTTCGCTTTCAAGTCTTTCGTTGTGGTCTTTTGCAATTGATTGTTTCGCGGTTTCGTCATTAATGGATTCGAGTCGCCATTCCCACCAGTACAGGCTCCTCATCACTCATGTATCAAGGGTTCGTTCAGTATGTGGACCTACAAGGCTCCCAGATTGTTAACGGATAGAGCATCGAAGCGAATGACACCGTACCAAAACGAACAACTAGTCATGGTTGACAGATACGGTGACACTGAAAACAAATGACAAACGAATGGCATCGCCCTGGAAGCAAATGTCCTAAGTTGTCAGATGGAAAACCAAAACTGGTTTAGTTCGGCACTGACCTATATGGCTCACCTCCCAGCTGCGCTAAGTATTCCAACATGATAGCATACTGAGGAACGAAACATCCGTTCCCAGGTTCGAGTGTTATTGCATCGACCGAGGTCGGGTGAGGTATTGTACCTATCTTACACCACGTGCAACATTGGCGGCCCTCAAACCGACACGTGCTTGGAGGGTCGCCGACGCTGCTGACCTTGATCTGCCAGAAGTTCCGCCAGCCACTGAATGCCTCCGACGCAACCCATAGCAGGTGACCAGCTTTGTAATAACTCCGCGCGGCGTAGTGTCCTTGTCAAACTGGGGCAATCAGGGTAGCAAGTCTGCCACCACGTCACAAAGCACTGTCTGAAAATTTCGAGGGGGTTTGGTCGGCACTGGACAATCAGACATCTTGGTGAGATAATGCCGAACTTAAATTTCCTCTATCGATCACTTGAGCCTCCTCATCCCCACCCCACGTACATAAGCACTTTTTCCAAATGTTGATTCATACTGAGTAGCTTAGCGCCACACCCTAAGCAATTCATTTTTTAAAGTTTATTTTTCTCGATGAGGCTCCACCCCCGGTTCAAGTGCGCCACATTTGCGATGAAGGTATGTAACCTTTATCTTGTCACAACTTATGTACCACAGGTCATTTGCATCTCGTGATGGCATCGGTCCAGTTCAGTACCGCGTTGATGACCTGGGAGATATAAGTCGCCGGGCCCCTCAAACCCAAACTCACCACGGCACAGGAACGCCGCAGTTTGTCTAGAATGATCCATCTAGGTACTCTCAAACGTGCTTCCAACTTCGTGGTTTCATCTATTTCGTCTGTTGGTCCCCGCCGTGGCGTGCCATCCATCGAAGGTATAGAACGTGATCCCAAGATGTTCACGAGCTACGTAACAACAAGAATAAGCGGTGACCCTTTGAAGTTTGAGCACATTTGCACAAAACGCTGCGGCCACCGTGCGGCGGCATTATGACACGACAAAAAACGGTTTGGACGCAAAGTATAGTCTTCTTCTCGTGGCGACTTGAAATCTGAACCGAACAATAGTCCACCGAACAGAAGAACGCCCAAGTCTTCCAAGCGACGTTGCAGGCGAAAATCTACGGTGGGAGTAATACGTGCCGTCCTGCTACTTCTGATAAGCAAAGTTGGAATGGAAGTCGACCGGTCTAGCGCCGAGCCCGGCGGCAGAAACCATATTCAACGGTGTTGATCACCCTACCCTGCAGTGATTCCGAAATCCCAACCTATGCGATATCAGGGTTGTGAACGTGCCCGGTAAGTACCCCAACGAAGATATTGTAATGGAACCATTGCGCAATCGCATCGCAGATGAGTCTTCGTGGCAGCTGGCATATGCATGTCGAAGGGTTCGATATGCTCCGCTTCAAAAGATACTTGATCCGTATTGTCACCGGGCCGGAAGTGGCGTATGGTGATCTACAAGTCTAACCGAGTTTGTTGATGCCGATGGGCCTCGTTGCAAGCCGGGGATGTAATTGTGGACTAGGTTATGAGTTCGCCAGCATCTGGGATTGAAGCATAGTCACATGCTAGTGGTTGACATTTGAACAAGCACGCCGTACTGCCTCTGGTTATCGTGACCGTATCACGCAAGTCGAGGCGCTTGGATGATCCATCAAACAGGGTTGTGTTATCTTGTATCCAAGCACAGCCTCTGATGCGCCAAAAAATCGGTGTACCCTCTGACGCACTTTATCAAAGATAACTACATTTTTCAGCTTCATTAATGTATAGACAACTAACTACTATCAGTACTTAATTTCTTAGAGACTCATCAGTCGCGCTATGGGACTTCGAATCTGAAAAGTTACGGTGTCATCTCAACTGAAATTCCGAGGTAGCGCGGGGCCGAAGAAACTTCGTGGTTGGTAGAGGCATGCTTGGCGTGACGATCATCTCTGGGCAGAGGTCTTTATTACTAACATCATGTGTTATGATGGCATGGCTTTGCTAATCGTATGTCGTATGGAGGTTCATCACGGGTGTGATATCGCTATTCTTTTGCTTGAGTAAATGCTTATAGAGCCTGACTCACTAGGCCCAGATTGCGACAATGAGTCGGTGAGCTAGTGCAGCCTGTGCCTTCGGCTCCGATCCGTTGTCCTTCAGCCTGGTCTGAGAACTTTCTAGTCGTCACTCACATAAGTGCAGGCAAGATGGTCTACTAGGATGTATTGTTCAGACTAACGTGAACATAGCCAGACTTTGTCACAGAATTGTGGCTAGGGTTCGTTTGATATCCAGCGGAATCCATGTTTTAGCAGGGGGAATCAGTTTTTCCTTGTGAGTTATATTCGTGACTCGCATAGATGCAATTTACAGCCTCCCGAGCTACGGGTGTCTCAAGTACTCAAATCTAAACTGTTAGGTGCTGTAACCACATTTGTATTAATGTGCAGTCTGCGGTTACGGGATAGCTCACAAAGCAATCAGATCCGCACCTCCCGGGCTAGAGGTGAACTCGACAAAGGGCCATCCATATCTATTCGGTCCGTCGTTCCGGTGCCCGCACTAAACTTGAAGGGTCCATTCAAAAATCGAATTCCCATCGAAAACAATCCGTTTGATAAGCCAGAAGTGGCTATATTCTCAGTGCCCGACCAGGCTTGGTGCACATACACACGGCGAGGGAAAAAAAGTGGCTGGCACTAAAGCATCCATCAGTGGCAAATATTTATCAGTCCACTCTCTGCAGTCCCAGTTCCGTAGCAGAGATCGCCCAAAAGGGGAGTTTGACTGTCAAGTTGACCTAGTCCAGAGACTGAAAGGTGATCTTGCCCTGACCTTGTACACAGACTCTTGCTTATGTGGCACTTGTCCTCTTGTTATTGGACTTGCTCGGAGTAAGCGACCAAAGCGATCAAAACTGATGGTGCATCAAGTTCATCTCTTGATGATGCAGCTTAGGCTGGCGACGAGACACAGGCGGACGACGGAAGCCAAATTGACCCACTAGAGATTCTGACACGTCACAAGGCTGATTATTCTGAAAGGGGTTGAGCTGACTGCACCTGACAACACTTGTGACACAACTTCTTGTTGGGACTGTATTGATCGTGGCCTAGCCACGGATGTCTCAGAGTACAATGGGGATTGTAGGGCTGAGTCTAGATCTAGCTAGTATCATCAACGTTAACGGAGTCCGAGGAGAAGTTGGTTAAACGGTGTCTTTCACGTATAATGCTGTCGTCATACCCAGCAAGTCAGTCTCCCTAAATCAAACCTTTCCAGAAGAGTGTCATTCTGATCCGAGTCTTACCAGGTCGTTCCGACGTCCCCGTTTTCCACTTGACGGCGTAAATCGGATGCGCCGCAGCACAAGGCGATTGACACTAGAGAAATTCCAAGCAAGCCACACTCGACGAGTCGTAATGCTGTCGATGATAACGGTAGAGTGCAAGTTTAGAATTGTGCCAGTGGCAGGTGTGGGAATCGTCGGTTCTGTCCTCGTTCGGCGCTGTTCGGGACGGCGACGAATCCATCCGAACTCACCGTATACCCCCCAAGATACCCATTTGCATCACCATCGAATCTTGCTGTTGACCGGCGTCATCCATGCCTGTGCCCTCCGAAGCTTCCACACGGACACGGTCAATTCCGCGGTCAACGTCGTCCACGAACGCGAGTATACGCTCTTCCCTGAGCGTCGCAAAACCGCGGGCAATGTCCAACGCGAGTAACATCAGTGGATGCACAACCGTGAAGCCGTCAGCATCGCCCACTTCGACGACACTGACTACTTCTACGGTTTCTTCGACGAGCCATATTCGTTCCCTAAATGCAACGCCCGTCCCGCCCGCCACCGTCTCAAAGCGGGCGAGTGCATCGATGTCGAGCACAGCTTCACAATCAAGCCATCGGCTTCCAGTTCCAGTAACTAAGCGGGCTGATCCAACTTCACCCTCGCCTGTAAAAGGCCGCCGCACCTCATTAATCGGACCTCCAAGCGCGTTTTCGCGCTCCATATCCTCTGTGTCAGTGAGTCAAAGGCCCCGGGGCGTGCAGGCCACGCCTTCGCGTACGAGGGTCATGTCGGAAGCCCCCACTCCCTCACGGAATGCCCAAACACACGTGTCCTCGCATTCTCAATCCCACTCAAATTCGGTTTCAACTGGGCCCTCTGTGCTCTCTCCTCTTACTTCCTCAAGTACCGCTAACAGGATGTACGCGTCTCTCCCGGTTGACAACACTCCACCCCGTGTCCGCTCGATGAGCACGGGCGTTGCAGATGGCCTCTTTAATGGTAAACAACCTACTTCCACGCGGAGCATCGTTCAAGGGACACCCGCAAAGTCTACGGTACAAATGACACCAGGGAAGTCTCCTGCTCATGGAACACCCGGAAAAAAATCCCCAGGGCATATGACCCCTGCCAAGTCTCCCAAAATCACCAAAACGCCAGACAAGTCCCCTCAAGTACAGATTACACCATCAAAGTCCCATATGCTTTCCGTAGAGAAGGGACAACGTAAAGGTTCTACCGCTTCTGTTGTCGGTGGAGGTAGACGCGACTCCGTAGCTCTCCTATCCGAGTCGCTGCTAGCGCGGACTATGAGTCTGAGTGGCCCTGCGAGTGTTATTAACGGATCTGGTCCTCTCAGTCAAGTGAATGGTGGCTCCACTTTGGTGAACAACGAAGGCTACCCTTGGGACGACCGGGACGTGGACGATATTGCGCTTGAAATGATAACTGATATTGGCGAGGATACCGGGGACGAGGAAGTAAGTTCGGATTCCGCTCCCCTCTAACGCCACCACTTTTTGTGTCTTCTGGTGTTCTTGCCGGGACCATTTGTCTTCTCTTCTTCCGTTCCCGCGAGGTATTTGTCGGTGCCGACATCGACCGCCATAGCATCCCAGGAGCATTTCTTTCTTCCTTCCATCGATTCTAATAATTACCGTCTTGCCCCTGTTCGCTCACAATGCCCAATCTAGTTCGAAGGCACCTTGAACAATATTCGGAAGATCCATCTTACCCGCCTTACATCTTACAGGCGTCTTCTTGAACGTGCACAGGCCACCAGTGCAGCCCAGGCGTATGCACTTCAAGCTGAATTATCCATCCTCAAGGGACAAATTCAATCGAATAATCAACATCAGGTCCCGGTCGGTGGCGACGAGATCTGCGTATGTGGAGGTCGGAAAGCAAAGGGGTACTGGAGTGGGTACGCAGAACATCTGAATGAGGACGACGAGGGAGCGGGACTGGCGAGTGCCTTGAGGGGTGATGGGAGGGGTGGGTTCGATGAAAAGGAAGTGAAAAGGGCTATTAGGGGTCTGAAGCGGGAGGCGAGGATGAAGCTGTGAGTGCCTCGCTATATATCTTGCATTCTCTTCATTCCTATTCTTCCCTCGCTGATATTGATCACCATGCTGACTACCGCATTTCGCCGTCTACAGGATTGGTTTAATTCTAGATTGTGAGTGAATCTCGTCCAAATGTGATCCCATACTGACGAGCGCTCTCGTTACCTCAAAATAAATGCATGTATCTCGGCATTCCTTGTCGGCGACCGTCATTCGTATTCCTCTTACTTTCTACAGCCCTATTACCGGGCGATATTCCCCTGCAAATCCTTCTCTTACAGAAATACCTCAGGTCGACATTTGACATCGTAGGTACGCTAGCACCGGAGTTAGCACTACGAATCCTTAGGGAATTGAGTGTGAAGGAGGTCGTTAAAGTTGGTTTGGTGAGTGGCAATGTCACACATCCTCCTAAGTCTGGCGCCAGGCTATGCCAATGGAGACCCATCGGGGAACTGACGCGAATGTTGTGTAGGTGTCGAAGAAATGGTTTGCAGCGACTAGACATCCAGCCTTGTGGCGTTGGCATTGTCTACGGTTGACGGCGAATGATCCAGTACCGGTCAGAGCCCCTGATACACCTGAAGGATGGTATGTGTATTCGATCCATCGTTCTGTTTTGCTGAAAGTTGAGGTTAACTTGTCGACCTCTCTGACCATATGCTATTGTTGTATCAGGTTCCCGTTGTACCGTTCATTGCATCATCGCGAATCTAATTTTGCGAATGCATTGCCCCAGAGCGTTAGGTTTTTGAATGGACACACCAACTTTTGTACAACTTTGCTCTTAAAAGGTGGGTACCATTCCCCTCAGAAGCATTGAATCCGTTTTATTCCGAGTACCATGGTTTCAGGCAAGCGACTGATCTCGGGATCTTATGATGAAACCATTCGCTTCTGGGACATAGAGACGGGGGAGATGAAGAAATGCCTACAAGTGAAGAAACCGGTCAGTTGTGTGGATTTCTTGGCAGAAGAGGGTACGTTTCACACCGGTAATATTCTCAATTCCCTCGCTCATTCTTGCGTCTAGAGGTGTTCGTCGTTGGCTTTCACGACGTCGGGTAGGTGTATCTGCTCGTATGATGAACAGCCACTGAGAACGTCATTCAAGACGCGTACATCTGTTCTCTTCGGTTACTTTCACAGCTTTACAACAGCTAGCGGGGCATCTAAACGGTATTCGTGCTGTTGCTCTCTCTTCACGTAACCTCGTCAGCGCTGGAGCGGATAAGGCTCTGGTTTGCTGGGATTGGCGGTCAGGAACAAAGATCGTGCGGTTTGGACAGCAAACGACCGTCAACATCGGTGTGCAGATTGTCGGATCTTCTGGCGCCACGGATGAAGGCGAGAGAGTAGTCAGCGTGACTATCGATGGTATTGTTCGGGTGTTTTCGATCAGTTGAGTTTTCTTTTCTTTTTGTGTTCTGTTTGTGAACACGGCTGATCCGTATATCTCAGAACGAAGAGAGATGATCTCCCAATTCAAACTCTCTGAGTTGGGTGGTAGCGATCCCGTTTTGAATGCTAAACTGCACAATGTCGGTACAGCGCCAAACAATATGCTCCAGTGGTTCGCAGCCAAGGGCACACAAATGACGGTAGGGATTTGTTTGGTTTTGTACCTTCCCTCTCAAATATTCTGTTCAGTGCGCCACGAAATCGGTTATTCTCCACTTGCAATGGAACGAGGACGAAGGGAAATCTTCCACAACTGAAAGTGGGTTAACGTCCCCTACCAGCAGCAACGCGCGGTTGTCTTCCCCGACACCGCCATCCAATCTCGCACGTAGCACTACTGGCCTGCACACTCGTGCGCTTCCACCTCTTTCGAGGTCGACGTCGTCACTTGTTACTCCTCAGCGTCGACAATCAACTCTTGGAATTTCTGTCAACACCACAGGTGCTCCGAGGGGTCGTCATTCTCTTGCCACGCCTGGGACGCCTCTGTCTTCGCTTCTCTCGCCCTTTCCACGTACAGGGACTCCTTTGTCCCCGATCAATAGTGGGGCCGTTGGTGCTGAGGGATTTGCTATTAGGTTTGGACGTGCTGCGATCTTGACGGCTCCGCCGAAACTTATTGCGGTGGTGGAGACACCAGACGTCGCTGTTGGCGCGGTCGATCCAAGGAAGAGGAGGGTAGTCACTGCAACCAGGTTCAGTTCTAGGACGGGAGCTGATCGAAGGGTAGGTCGTGTGGACTTTTTCGCGGATTGATCGATGGTCTAATTGTTGGATAGGTTTTGATGTCAACCCATGAAAACAAGGAAAACATCCCTGATTTCGAGTGTCCCGAAAACGACGACGGAGAGAGGGCGAGTAGCAATGACAAATCCTCACCAGAACACCCCGATCGTGCGCCTTCAAGCACGGAACTTGATGCGAATATCATACCCCTCTCTGGAGCGTGGGCGGCGCTTGCGAACGTTGGTGGGAATTCGGTGAACACTACCTCGATAAAGGGACTATTAGGTGCTTTACCCAGCAAGTTCACGGGTCTTGCAACACCCGAGAAGAACCCGATGTCGATGCAACTGAGCCATGAAGAAGTTGTCGTGGGGTGTGCTGACGGCACTATCTAGTAAGTATCCTAGTAGCACGAGTCTTTGGATGCTGAATCACTGTGACATTGTAGCGTGATGAAATTCGTTGGTCATGAATATCAAAAAGAGAGGTCCACTCGATCGGACAACGCGGAAGAGGACGAGGAGACGGTTGACTCTACGGATGACCTTGGCGCATAAGCTGAGGTCGTCGTGGACGCGTTACCTCGCCACGCTGGGGATTGGACCCCAACCTAAGATCTACAAGAAACTAGCATAAGACCCAGACTCGGACTCGGACTATCGCATCCACGCAATTTGATTCACATTCTCCCTGCACAGCACACGTATTATCGCACTCACATTCGCTCGTTGACCTACTCTACACTCGTTTTGATTCCTATCGTGATGTTACCCTACACTTAGACAATAGACTTGCCACTAAACGTGACTTATGTAAGCAGACACCACTCACCCCGTGGCCATCGGCGACGACTCGGGACGGCGCGACAGTCTTTCCACTGTCCACATACTCTGTCCATTACACTTTTAAGGATGGTCTCAGGGAACGAATCCGGTGCAAGTGACATCGTGTCAGAACACGAAACGCAATTTGTTCCCCGCTCCGACGATGAAGAGGTGCTTTGGGCAGTCCAAGAAATCACTCAGGAGCGTGGCAGGAAATACAGGGTTAAATGGGCTGGGACAGACCCAGCTACTGGGAAACCGTGGCCACAGTCTTGGGTCGCGAAACACGACGTCACTGATGATCTGGTGGTCGAATGGAAAGCAAAGAAGAAGAGACTCGCAGAGGGGAAGAAACGCGGTGAGTGCCATCTATTTCTCGGTCTCTTAGCCGTTTTAACGCGACTTTGAAAATTTGACTGGGTGGCGGGCGTTGATCGTGTGCGCGGGTGGAACATCTCGCAGGTGGACGTGCGGGCACGACGTCGCGAGCGTCTGGTTCGTCCAAGCCTACAGGGTCTTCTACGTCTGGGAAGAAGACGCGTTTTTCGACGTCCGAAGCGACGTCTTCACGTTTGGAGTCGGTCCGGGAGCACGTCTCGCCACCACTGCAAAGATCGACTGCCAAACGCAAACGAGAGTCGGAGACCCCTGCCACGACGTCGAGTGGTACGGGGCAGACTGATGAGCAGAGCGAATTATCCAGACCGCACAAGAAGCAGAAAATGGTGTTGGATACGCTGTTGCCACCCATTACTTCTGACGAGGACGAGGACGATCTGCGGGGAGTTGATTCACGCGCAGAAGCTACTCCGCGGAATAAGGCGCCTTTGAAAAGTACCGTGGCTTCGTCGGACAGTTCTGAGGAAGACGATAGCTCACCGCCCAAAGCAAGAGGCAAGTCCGCGCGTTCAAAAGATGCATCTGTCAGCTCTAGAGCATCTGACTTGCGAGACAAATCAAAACCTCGTGGCTCAAGGCTGACAGCCAAGGTCGTTATTCGACGCAAGAAGCATGTCGCCGACGTTGACTCGGAATCGGCTGTATCGTCTGAGGACGAGGAGCCTCCACAGCGTAAATCCAGGCAAGAGTCATCATCAAAGCGCACTGCACCCTCGAATCGAGACGATGACAACGCGGTGGCATCAGTAGCTGCTCCTATGAAGATCGGACCTCCTCGAGGTGTAAAGCGTCCGGAGGCGTCTAGGCCGTCCAGCAGGCCTGGATCTTCACGCACCAAAACTCATGAGGACGATTCTGCTGATGAACGCGCTCCGACAGAAGAGTCCAAAGGTCGCCCTGACGATGAGGATTCTGCCTTTGGCAAGTCTTCATTGTTACAGGAAGATACGGTTGACGGCCCTACTTCAACTAGGCAATCGCCTCCACCACATATTTCCGTACCCCAAACCCTCCTGAGCGCACGAGCGCACAGCCGCGATCTTTCTCCAGGGACCAAAGCACGGCTTGAATTGTTCGATCGATCGGTGATGGATACACCGCAACTCGACGCAGCTCCTCCCCCAGCTGATGTATTCGAACAAATGCCAGATGATTCTTACTTCAACAATGACGACGCCCATGACGCTTTGGACGCGTTCGACCCACCCCTTCCGCTTAGTCCACCCCCCTCGAAGTCTAAACCGAAACGTCCGAAACCCAGCACACCCAACGGACTCATAGTTCCCGAGACTGAATCATCAGCATATTCCCAAGGCCAATCCCAGTCGTTGCCTAAGCTCCCTCCCCCGCCTCAACCACCACCAGTACGCGAACCTCCGCTTAAGCCACTTGAACTCCCTACTATCGCTGTTATCTCTGCCTTGGCCACATGTTCGTCCATGTCTCCTCAGGATCTCTTCCCATTGCCCCTGAAACGCCTGCCTTCCGCAAACCGTCCATCAGAACGGAAACGGTCGACAATTAAGCCTATACCACAGATGTCACCCAACACATTTCGTTCAACAATCAAGGCACGCTCACGTGTTGATTCTGAAGCACCTCCAAGCTCGATCGAGAGTTTTGCGTCTCCGAAGCGTGTGGATAAAGGAAAACAGAAAGCGGTTGAAGATGACCAACCTCAAAGCAGTCTGTCTACAGGAGAGGGAGATGACGAACGCCGGAAAGGACCGACGCAGAAAAACGTTACTGATTCGGGGCTCAAGAAAAGGGGGAAGGAGCTTTTCAATCAAGTGTTGCTTATACGGGAGGCAAAGCGGCAAGAGAAAGAGAAATTAAAACGATTAAAGCCCGTTCACGATATCGTGAACCGGAAAGTTCCTTCGCCGTCGAAAGGATCGCCTCTTCCCATCACTAGCGGGGCCGAGGACACTCCGGAGTGGAGATGGGAAGAAGTAATTGATCTCACCGGTGGAGCAAATAGCACGACTTTGGATACGGCGGAACAAAGCGAAAGGAAGACGCCAAGCAAAGAAGAGAGGGAACGCTTGCGGATTGAGCTGCGACAAGAAGAAGAGGAAAACAGTCAAGAAGCGATGGGTATTTATCCATCGCTTCCCGTGCATGAATCTAAAGGCGTGAATAGCGGGGATGCACTATCGCCACCCCCTAGATCCCCCGAGGTGATATACATTCTGTAAGGCCGTTGTTTGGTGTCATTGACGTGTCATTCAGCGCTCTCTGCTCAGCGGACCAATCGAGGACGTTGACCAGCCCTCTGCGGACCTCCAATTAGCTAGTGTTGTTGTTCAACCCAGCCAAGGACAACGACACGAAGACACGGACGTAGAACCATTGCCCAACCAACCGACTAGCTCTCCGCCTCGCTTGATCCTCGAAAATTTGGTACGTCAGTTACTACCCCGCTTAAACCCACGCTTACGCCGTCAACCTTAGACTGACACGCCAAAGAGGAGGCTGGGCGAAGCTCTATCCTTGCTCAACGTAAAGTCAGAAGAGATCCAGCGGCTCGAGCGTGAATTGGGTGATGCGCGCAAGAACATACAAAATTTGGAAGTAAAGCTCGCCGAAATCCAAGAATCCTCGGAGCCAACAGGACCGGTCCTCGCCGCCTGGGAAGCGGAGCGCGCTCAATGGAACCAGGAACGCTCCAAGTGGGAGCTCGACTTCGTCGTGTGGGAAATGCAGCGCAAGGAATGGGGCGACGAGAAGGCGACTCTGTCGGCCCGCATGACCGAGTTGTTGGACGCAACGGCACGAGCTGAAGAAGTCCGTGTCAAGTTGTCGGAATTGGAGGTCGAACGTGTTTCCTGGACCAAGGAACGCGATGCTTTGCTAAACGACATCACGCAACGAACGGAGGAGTTGGCCGTACTCACCAAAGCCCGCGGAGAGGATGACCGAAACCGGTTAGAGTGGGAGGCAGAGAGGGCTTCGTGGGCCGAGGAGAAAGCCAGATGGGAGACCGACCGAGCGGCGCTGCAAGAAAAGCAAGAGATTTCGTCACGTTCCATCGGCGAACTAACTGCATCAGTCGACTCGCTCACGTTTGCGAAGGTTTCCGTTGAGAAGGATAGGGACTTCTTCCGTGAACAATACACGCAAGCATCCGCATTCGTTAGTTCCGTTCGCGACGAGAATACGGAGCTCGAAAAGAGGGTGAAAATAGCTGAGAGGCAGGCGCAAGAAGGTGTCGCGGCGATCAAGGCCTTCTATGAGGTATTTTTGTTGACTGGTAGCTTGTGTCGGTGTGCACTTACCGCCATTCTCAAAGGGTCGTATCAAGGCTTTGCAAGTTGATGTTGACCGTTGGAAAGGGACATCAGAACTATTGCAAGAAAAAGACAGACGGACCAACGACGAACTTCGTCTACGAGCAGCGCAAACACCCGAGCTCCGAGATCTCTGCGGTCGCCTCGCAGCGGAAAACAAAACCCTTGAAGCTGACGTCCGGAAACTCGGTCTGGCCCAACAACGCAGTGTTGTCCAGCGAAACAAGCTATATTACGATATTATTATGCTCAAGAAGGAGAGGATGTCCCTCAGGTCAAGGCTGTCAAAGCTAACAAAGATCGCTAACGGCAGTACCCAGGAAACGTCGCACTCTGCGCCCGCGCCTACGCCCGCTCCCTGTCCACCCATCCTCGAAGATCCTGAAAGTTTGGATCCAAACGATATGGAGATGTTGCCAGATCCGACGTCTCAGTCGTCGGACGACAGTTTTGACGAACCTGCGTTGTTTCC
The DNA here is from genome assembly GCA_038089535.1 of Hemileccinum rubropunctum. Taxonomy (NCBI): domain Eukaryota; kingdom Fungi; phylum Basidiomycota; class Agaricomycetes; order Boletales; family Boletaceae; genus Hemileccinum; species Hemileccinum rubropunctum. The sequence goes on along the minus strand of JBBPLC010000031.1, from coordinate 108,490 downwards.
GTGCATGTGGCGTCCACAGTGGCGGGACCAATGCCAGCACGTCTTTGATAGCAAGGAGGTGCGTCGTTGTCAAACTCTGCAAAACAGATCGTTTAACGAACCACGTAGGATCTCGAGAGACATGTACAAGAACATTTCCGCGACTTGTTGTAACACTAGTATATCCTTCACACCACATTTTGCTTTTTACTACCCCCCCTCGCACGCGTGTATATCTGCTGAAATTTGGGTTATTGGGGGTTAAAGGGGCTGTTGTACGACGAGAAATAACTAGATGAGTAGATTTCATATCCACCGTCAATGCTATCGATTTTTTTTTGCGGCAGAAATGGCTCATCCGCGGTGCTTGGTCTCTCGTACTTTGCATGATTGTTGAAAGAGCCGAGTCTTTGTTCAAACTGGAACTGAGGTGGCCCGACACCCTCGGAGTGGGCGCCACAGCTTGGAGACCTCTCGCATCAAATTCTCGGGATAGAGGACTTTACAAAACGCCTTGTGTCTTGACGGTGACATACTGTGTACTTGGCGCATATCCTCGGGTCAGATTGTAATAATGACGCGTAGATCCTTGACCGCATCGTGATCCCAACGACTTTGAGATGTACCTCTGAAAATGGCGCAACAATGATCGCCGCCAAACCAGATCCCTCACGGGACCACAAGTACTACCCAAACCGACAGGTGAGTCTGATGGCAAGCTATCCACCAAGTCGTAAGACACGATTTTCGTAAGATGTTCCTTGTAGGGCCAACACTGTTCCGGGATCTACACGGAACAATTTACAGGCACAGGTCTGTTTACAGTCGCCGTGATGCCATTGAACCAGAAACTGCGATACATACTCGAAGTGAGTACATCACGTCGTGTCGTTGACCGAGCGAACGATACAAGGCGGAATGACAGTACATTCCATGCAAAGAGGGAAACAACAGTGGTAATATATATTAGAGGTCCCATCTAAAAGTGGATTGGCTTTCCGTATGCTGACATGGCAGCCTCTTTGAATGCCTCGCTGAGTGTGGGCTAGAGGAATAAAAAAGTTCAACGAGATCGCGTGTAACGAGAAAAGGAGAAACGTACGTGTGCGTGCGTTGTACGAGCAATGTCTTCCGAGCTTGCGCCGTACTCTAGAGCAAGGACTGCTTCCGAAATCATCTCACCAGCGTTAGGACCTTGTATCGTGATTCAGTACTGTTCTTCACGAAAACATGGCAAGGAAGCTCACCAATGATGTGTACACCGAGAATTCTGTCAGTCTCTTTCTCAGAAAGGAACTTGACAAAGCCCTCGGAATCAAGGTTCGTCTTGGCTCGCGAATTGGCAGCAAAGGGGAATTTTCCAACGTTGTATTGAACACCGGCAGCCTTGAGGTCTTGTTCTGTTTGTCCTACCCAAGCAACCTCGGGGTGAGTGTAGACGACAGAGGGTATGCCATTGTAGTTGACATGACCGTGACCGGATTTGAGGTATTCAACAGCAGCGATACCCTCCTCCTCAGCCTTGTGAGCGAGCATAGGACCAAAAGTGACGTCACCAATACACTTGATGTTCTTGACCGAGGTGTTGAATTGATCATCGATGATGATGCGACCCTTGTTGTCTTTCTCGATACCAACGGCTTCGAGGTTAAGACCCTCGGTATATGGACGACGACCGACAGAAACCAAAACGACGTCAGCTTCGAGCTAAGGTGAACGCGTTAGTCTTGTCACAGCAGAGATATTAGTACAACTCACGATCTCTTCCTTGTCGCCCTTGGCAGACTGCGTCTTGACGAGGACATTTCCATCAACTTTGTCAGCAGACAAGACCTTGGTGTTCAGCTTGAACTTGATGCCTTGTTTCGTCAAAATCTTCTGGAATTGTTTCCTGTCCAAGCCCATCAGATAACGTGACTCAGGGTGCCAGCGGCACACTCACGCAACCTCCTCGTCAATGCCAACACCACCGATACTACCAAGGAATTCGACGACAGTAACCTCAGCGCCGAGTCGACTCCAAACACTGCCCATCTCGAGACCAATGATACCACCACCGATGACGACCATCTTGTTCGGTACCTGTTGGAGCTCGAGTGCACCTGTCGAGCTGACGATCTGTTGCTCGTCTATTTGAATGGCGCCTCCTGGGAAGGGTGCAACCTCGGAGCCGGTAGCAATGATGACGTTCTTTGTCTCGATTTCGGTCTGACCACCTTCGAGAAGTTGTACAGCAATACGAGTTGGGGAAACGAAAGAGCCAGCACCCTTGATGTAGTCTACCTTGTTTTGCTTGAAGAGCATCTCGATACCCTTTGTAAGCCCGGTGACGGATTGCTCCTTGGCTTTCAACATCTGTGGCAAGTTGAGTGTGACACCGGAGACTAGAGTCGAATGAATGAATGACCCCATGATAATCAAAGCAGGGATTGCATACCGTCAATACCGCGTTTTTCAAGGTCATGTTGTGTTTGGTGGTAAAGATGCGAGTTGTTGAGCATGGCCTTTGACGGTATGCATCCGACGTTCAAACACGTTCCACCAAGCGAGCCACGCTTCTCGATGCAGGCAGTCTAAAACGTGTGAGTAGGGGTGCGCGAGTGGGATGTCAGACTCGGATACCTTCAAACCGAGTTGCGCAGCTTTGATGGCCGCAACGTAACCACCGGGCCCTACAGCAGTGGTCAAAGACACGCCGCCAATCCGAGCATTTTGACTCACCTCCGCCAATGACGACAGCATCATACGGCCCGGAGGGTGTCGAGAGTCCACGGAAGGTTTGCGAAGCTCCGAGTTGAACAGCAGAATTCCGCAACCGCCGTACGACGTGCTGGGTGATTGTGAGGGATGGAGAAATGCTATAGATGTGTATAAGACGTACTCTTTGCGTTGCTTTTTGGAGTTGGAGCATGTCTTGTTGGATGACGAAGAAGAAAACCGCAAATTGCTGAGCCGGGCAGAAACGGTCGATGTGTGTGTGACCAAGATCATGTGACCTGGCGGCCGTCACTTTCTCAAGTGTACAAAGTTTGATGTCGATCTCATTGACAACCAACCAGAACTTGTATGATTTGACCTTGGGGTTAAAAGTCATCGAGTGGTAACAATTTCTGTCAAACAGACGGTCACTGATGCGATCATCAAAGCTGGTAACGGTGGTTGCACCATCTGTCAACCGGGTGACTCGGCGGTGAGTCCCTGCTCAGGAGATTAGTATTTGAAACAGCGCTGTCCGAGTCGGATCTACCCTCCCCAACTCCCCATTCCACGTCTTCTGGCAAGGCATCCAAGTACATATTTTGTTATGACATCCATTTCTCGCCGTTCGTTACATTCTACATCTCGAGATGCTGTCAGGAACATCAGCACCCATCCGGAGCATTTCATACACATCACAGATGAGGTGGTACGTTTTCCGATGCTCCTTGGCTCACCCCCATCTCACCACCCGGAAGACGAATCCAGCGCTTCTTGGTATGTCCGTGTCTTCTCACTATCGAGTTAGTATTCTCAGTCCTTCTTTTAGAGCATTTCATCACAGAACATCCAATCGTTCATTCTGCGATCATGTTTGGACACGGGCGATACAACGCGGGCGTTCTTATCGAGCTGGAGGATGTTTTCAAGATCGATCCAAACGATACAAATAAAGTAGAACAAACAAGAAATAGGCTTCAGTAAAGCCATTTACACCATTTGACGAGCTCGATCTAACAGATGCATTAGGCCCGTCATCGAACGCATGAACATGTTCGCACCTCAGCATGCTCGGGTTCAGAAAGAGGTTCGGAACATCTCCCGAGATCCAATTCAAAATATACCGATCAGAATTTCCCTAGATGATCATCTTTGCATCCCCCAAGAAACCTTTTATCTGCACCCCTTTTGGTTCTTCTCAAGTAAACAGGCATGGTACCCTCACCGAATACAACGGCGAAATTAATGCACTTTACAAGACCATTGCTCGAGCTGCACACATGGCATTGAATCCACCCAAGGTCTGGAGCCCCAAGAACTCTTTAGTTTATGTTCGGGGTATCATAGTCGCCGTGTTGGGCAGGAAGCTCGATGATAATGCTGATTTCTTTGAGCACGGAACAGATAGGTATGAACCCTTTAACTTGCCCGACATGTCCCTTGACTTTCCTTCTTCAGTCTACAAGCAACGCGCATCCGCATAATACTCTTCCACGCTCTCCGAAGCACCACGAAGATGGACACCCGAAAGTTGTCAGGTAACATCGCGTACCAGTATCCCACGATCACCGGTCTCTCCGCCTTTGCAACACGTACCGTACTGGCATGTTTCCGTCACAGAACTGAATCGAGTCTAGCGCGGTGCCTCGAGATGATGGAGATGGCCCGGTCCCACAGTCTAAACTTTCCAGTACATCAACCATCAATTGCCCAATCCCGCGATGATGTCGTTTTGATCACTGGTACGACAGGCCTATTTGGCTCAAATTTGCTAGCAGAGTTTTTGCAGTGCCCGAAAATCAAAAAAGTCTACGCCCTCAATCACAAGAGATCCAGACCAGGTTCTGTGGTGGAGAAGCAAGCGTCGTTACTGCAAGCGTGTGGATTGGATCCAGCTCTGGCTCGTCATCCAAAGTTGACTCTGATCGATGCAGAGGCGAGTCGAAGCCGTCTTGGTCTATGCCAAGACCTGTACGAGCAGGTACATTTGAGTTGATGTATCGAAATGTTTGTCTTGGAGAGCTGACGCCGAACTTGCAGCTTCTCGCTTCTGTGACTCACATCGTGCATAACGCATGGCTATCTACATATGACGGGAGCCTACCCCTCAGTATCTTTGATGGTAGCTTCCACATACTCCGCAATTTAGTCGATTTTGCCCTTTCCAGTCCCCTTCCAGTCCCACCCCGCCTCCTGTTCATAAGCACTACAGACACAATCCGAGGCCAATCAAGTTCCCTGAACGATTCCGAAAGCGAGACAACTGGCCCAGTCACACTCGAGGGTCCGGTCAGCGCATGCGACGCAGCAGGAAGTCCGCACAGCGAGTCAAAATGGGTAGGCGAACAGATTCTCGCAGCCGCCGCCTCCGAAACCCCTCTCCGGCCGATCATCGTCCGGGTAGGTCCACTGTGCGGCGCAGCCAACGGGCGTTGGCGAGAAGAAGCGCTTCTCCCCATGATCGTGCATCTCGGCGTCGCACTCGGTGCGCTTCCCAAAATCGACGAGGTAACGTCCCTGCACCCTCACCCATCGTTTTTTCGTTCGCCAACTCTAACACAGGTCGTCCATTGGACACCGGTCCACATCGCAGCGCAAGCCATAGCAGACATGCGTCATTCCACATCCTCATACCTCCACCTCACCCATTCCCACCCGCTCTCTTCCCTCTCCCTCCTGCGCAACATCAGCGACGAGCTGCACCTCCCGCTCATCTCCCTTCCACAATGGACCACCAAACTGGAGGCTCACGTGCACACGATGCCAGGGCCAGACACCTCTACCAAATGGAACGACACCGCACTGATCGTGCTACGCCACATTTACCTCGCCAAAGACCCCACCGCGACAGACAACGACGCGCCGACGCGGATCTTTGATCACACCCGCATCGCATCGTCTGTATCGACGATGGAACCACTCGGAAGCGCGGATGTCAAGCTTTGGGTGCGTCACTGGCGAGAGGTGGGCATCGTCCCGGATGCACCGTAGTTCATAGTTGTGATGTATAGGTATGTTGCTGTATGATCTATGGTTGTATAGGATCTAGTTACTCCCCGATAGACGTTAGAGGTGCGAGATAGAGTCGCTTTTTTAATTTGGAACTCGAAGCGGGCGTAGCCAACGCTCCACGGCTTCTCTACGCTAGTCCCTCGGGTAGGAAGATGCGTGGTTCGTTTCTTCTCTACCTAATGTCCGATAGAGTAGATGCATGGGACGAGGACCAGATATCGTAGGGCATGGAAGAAATGAGATTTATTTTTTTCTTCAAAGTGTGTTGTAGATGAAAACTTTGAATGTTTTTATGGTCAAGGCACCCAATCAGAGCTCTTGAATCAATATTTATACAAACATGACAAATCTCTTGCCAGTCCATGCTACGATTTCGATACATCCAAATCAACATCTCCAATGCTACAGAGTCAAAACCAGTACAACGTAAAAAAAAAAAAATCCCCCCAAGTGCTCACAATGCCATCGTAATCCCCATCAATACCGGCCAAATCACAAACACGAACCGGAACTTGAGCTTTTCTACATCCACACTGACACTCCTCCGCCCCGCACTCGCAGCCCGCTGCTGCCCTTGTCCCTGTCCCTGTCCCTGTCCCTGTCCCTGTCCCGGCGGTGGAAGTCCCGAAGGCGTCAACGGCCCTGCCGTACTCGTGCAATCAAAAGATTGGGCGGATCCAGTCGTCGCCGGAACCGTCGTGAACGTACTAGATGGCCCATTCCCGGCGGTGGTCCCATCCTGCGTCTGCGTCTGTGTCGCCAGCGCCACACTGCCACTCGTCATCCCCGTCGTCGTCGTCGTCGTCGTATTCACCGGAGGCATAATCACGAAATCGGCCGAGTAAATCACGGTATCGATCGGCCTTGTCGTCGTAAACCGTAGCGTGCTATAGTACAGCACCCAAAAAAAAAAAATCAAAATTAAAAACCCATACCATACCAGAAACGGAAAAGGAAAAAGGGAATAAAAATAATACCGCGACTGAGAGCGCACCTCATCGATCGTCCATCCGGTCGGGATCTTCCATCGCGCATCGCACACATACACACGCACACATACATCTCCTCCTCATCTCGATTCCGAGATGCCATCGGGACGCGCCATCTCATTCATGGTCCGACACTACCATCTTTGTCCAACTTCTTTCTCTCTCTCTCTCTCTCCCCCTCGTCTTCTCCCGTTCACGGCGCGTCCCTCTGTATTATCCAGATCTCGATGCGCAATTCCTCCACCCCACCCACGATAGACTCGGACGTACACCATCCCTCATCGACGCCGCGCAGATAGCGAGACGACGCCCAAGATAAAGAAGACATGCCAACACAGAGAGAAAGAAAGAGGACGAGAACGAGGAAAAAGATACCCACTACTTGGACCCCTGCGTCAACACCGCCCCCGGAACCACCACCTGACACGTCTTCGTCATAGGATCCACGCCCGAAGCGAGTCCGACGAGGTACGTCTATTGTGTGTGTGTGTGTGTGTACGTCCAGCCCGTTCGTTATCAGCCGCCGACTGACGAAAAAAACAAAACACGGCATGCTTACGTTCGTATCGCGCCACAATGAGATGTCGAATGGACCCATATCGCTCAGGACCGGGTAGTTCCAGTCTTCGATCCAGCTCACAGACATAGGTTGATCCGCCGACCAAACCGTCGCTTGAATCGGTTCGGTCGGGTATACAGAGGCGGAAACGAGCGCAAGGAAGGATCCGGCGAGGAGGGTGTATAACATGATCCGGGCGTGTTATTTTTGATTGATGAAATAAAAGGAGGGGGGGGAGATGATACAGACCCGCTGCAGAAAAACAAAGTGGGCGAGATGAACAAGAATCAAACCACACTCTGAATATTGGAATACGCGACGCGACGGGTCACGTGCATGGAAAATCAACCATCATATTGGAATACTTCTGAAACGTCCGACTTGTAATCTAGCCAAGCCAAGGAATGGAATCAGTAAAGGAGTGATACAAGTGAACGATTAAACTACACTGGTGCTAGAATACGACTAGATATAACAGAAGAAAAAAGACGAGGAACACATGTCATGACGGAGAAACAGAGAGAGAAAGCAAAGCGTCGAGTCATCCTTCACATCAACCGTTCCTTGACCTCCACAGCTCGGAGCCATATTTCACCCGGACGACTGTTCGTCCCGTCAGTCCGACACCACCAACACGCACACACAATGCCACGTACCTCTTTTCGCGCAAGATCCGCCACACCCGCCTATTCTCCTTTTCCTTCTGGTTGCGCATCTTGGTGGCAAACGTCTCCGCTCTAGGCGGAAACACTCCAGGTCCGCAGCGCGCTTGAAGATCTGCAAGTCCTTCGTTCGTCCCTTGCGTCTCCAACACCACGGTACCGTACCAGCCGGGATCAATAAAGAATCCATCCGTATTCGGAATCGGAATACGCAGTGCTCGTGAACGCGTCTGCGTCTGTCCTTGGTGTGGCGCAACAGGCGGGCGGATCGTAAACGTCGACCGGTGTACCCAACGAACCACGTCGTGCAATGCGCCGTGTGGCCTGTACTAACGCGTGAGCAGCCATTCAACGCCAACGAACGCATCACCTACGTTTCTGTGCGCGCTCGGTCTTGCAACAGTTGGAGGTTGGCCGCAATCTCGCGCCCCCATGGACTTACGTCAACGTAGACGATAGGATTGCAGTGGGGATTGTGCGTAGCAGAACCACCGATACGAATAACCCGATGGAAGTACGAAGGAGAGAACGCCAAGCTGTGGAAATAGGGCGACAGTTCACCCACTCGGGAGTATCTGTAATCCAGATCCTGTAGAAATTCTGTGTCATAGGTTGCTCCACGAATCAGATCCGAGGAGACGCACCACAAGATAGCTCCCGTCCCACATCAGTCGGCCAAGGTTACCTTCGTCACCAACGGCTGCATCCCACACAATGTCACCCACCCGAAGAAGCTTGAGAACACCCGAACGTTTTAGCTCAGCTTCGCATTCCACGACGCTCGCATCAGACAACCAGTCCCCTTCAGGTGATGGCACAAAAACCCTCAGAACCGGCGCGCGTCCAGGTCGATAAAGAGGCGACTTGAACTTGCAAGTCATCGTCGCTGACGCCAAGGAACTTGGACTGTGCTGCTCGCTCTTCCCACGCGAATGATTACGGGAGTGAGAGTAGGAAGAAGTCGGGGACGGGGCCCTGCTGGAAACACTCGCTTGACGGGTGCCTGGGTGAGAGCTGTTCGAGGCCCGGCCCGATTCGGTCGACTGAAGCGTCTTGAGGTACCTGGCCTCGGATTCAGCCTGGGCACGTAGACGAAGAACCACCCGTGTATAAGCCCGTGTGGTAAGCGCCAGTGCGAGTATATCCGACCTATCAGCGGTCGTCGGGGCATCTCCGTTGGCTATTTTAGGTTGCAGATACGCAGCAGAAAACCGGGCATATTCGTGTGCTGGCATTGCCACGCCTCGCAGATAATCGTGGAGATCCTGACCGATCATGTTGGTATAGGTATAAGGAGATAGAGGGGTAAAGAACTTGCCTTGACCGACAGCGCAAGCGGCTCGGCCCATTCGTAGTTCCATTTCGAATACCCGACTGTGCTCAGGAACCGTTCCAGGACAAATTCACGCAGAATTCTGCTCTGAAACAATGCTCGGATTTGCTTGTTGGCACTGAAGAGCGCCAGCCACTCGGAATAGGACAGGTATGATAGTAGCTCCGGGAGAAGGTTCGTGTTAGACATGAGCGTCATGATCGGAAAATACGTGGGAGGGGGAGTTGGTTCACGAGGTGGCTCCTCCACCTGCTCGCTCTGCTGCTCCACAGACAGTTGCTTTGCGACCACGTCTGCGACAACCGGCGGCGGTGCCTTTTCCAGCCATTGACCCCGACGTTGTTGGCGTGCGAGCTTGTAATCGTCAGGGGTGACGGGTGTTGGCGGGGACTGTTCTGGAAGGGAAGGCGGGGGTGTGTCAGGGATCACGGCAACGTCATTGGAAGATCTTGGGGTCAACGGTGCCTTTGGGACCGGAGGGACCTGTCCGTCCTCATCCTGATGCAGACTTGGGGATGAGGAAGATACCGTCGACAATGTCCTCGGCCTCATCATTTTCACGCCCTCGACTCGTGCAAAGGGATCTTCGTCTAGGAGTAACGGGTCACCCGGTTCGGGAAGGACTTTGTGTGTCAATAAAGGTGATGTGGTTGGCTTTTGAGGAGTGGTAGGGCGTGCCTTTGTCAGGACGCGATGGCGAGGGTGAGAGTGGTCGGAAAGCACATCGCCCTTGGCGCCGGCGGCTGGAGCGCGCTCTACAGCCACACGAGCCAGGCTATTCTTACTTGACTTGCGGTCGAGAGATGGGGGCTCGGTTGACTGAATGCTTGGACTGAGACTATGAGTGTGACCATGCTGTAAACGAAGATCAACCTGAGGGGCAGGTCGAGATACGGAGCCGCGGCGTGGGGGTGAATCGAGAGACGCGTATTCGGCGGGTGGGGAAGGATAGGGATTCTTGATGTTCATGTTCCTATTGGTTGGTGAAGTTTTGGGAGAGGGTTGTGGGGCAGCAGCCATGGCAGCGAAAATGAGGGGCCCTTTGCGTATCGGGGCCGCCGACTCTGGATTTCCTGAGCGGAGCATGTCGAATAACATGGGGGGACGCGCTTGGGACTGTGACAAGTTTGAGTGCGAGGAATGCCGTACGAGGGTTTGGGTAGGTGCAGGGTAGCTGGTCGGTGGAGCAGAAGGAGCAGTTGGAGGGCGATGAGGTCGATGTGTCGTGAAAGGACGTGAGGTGTGCACGGTGGCAGAGGACAGAAAATTGTGGTCGATGGATGAAGAGCGGGTACGAGGGACGACGACTCGTGTTGGGCCATTAGCGAGCTGTTGGGTTTATAACGCGTTAGATTGAAAAATGACATGTAACATCAATTACGGACAGGGTGTGAATGTGAGCCGACGGGATCTAGACGCCGGTCAATGTGAATTACCTAATGGGAAGAATGGTTAGACAACAGAGACAAACAAGAGCGCGCAAAGTAAGACGTCAACGTCGCGCGTAGACGAGAGCCGGATAGCGGATAAGAGCAAGAGCCGGGAAGATAATGACCGAGGTCCGCACTAGCGACATCGATTCCGGGCAGAGTGAAGCCGGAGATGGAGGGGCCGATGAACGATGAAAAGCTACCTAATCTAACGACAAAAGGAGGCAGGAACTCACCTGAGGGGGAGGAGAGAGGGAACTGGCTGACGTAGAGGATGGGTACGATCCGTTGGTTCTCCGGGACGCATCGGTGTTATGACTACTGGAAGAAAGACTGGAGCTCGATCCGGGCTTCTGTGGCGAAGGATGATGGCGGTGGGGAGTATGCGAGAGAGGAGGATGCATGACCATTTGGGGGGGATTGGAAGGCGATGCGGGAGAAGTGTGATGCCGTATGGGTGGGGGATATGAACGAAATTGATTGACAACAGAGGGCACGTTTGCTGCGGACAGGGATTCCTCGAAGTCGAAGGAGGAAGGAGGGGATGCCTGTCCGCGAAGCACGGGGGGAGGAGGGGAGGAGGGGCGGATGGTTGAGGAATTCGGGTGAGTACGCGGTTTTTGAGAGAGATGTTGGTTGCCAAGGGCCTCGGTTTTCGGAATGGCGGGTTGCGGAAGAGTTTGGACGTGGCGAACTGAGTTGTCGATGTTTCGCGGACTTTGTGTCGTGACAACCGGCGAGACTGGCGGGTTCGGACGGTTGGCAGCTAGAGAGGGAGAGAGGGGTGTGAACGGACCGGATGGTGGAGCGGGGACAGGGGGACAATCTAAGCGAGGGGGGTCAGTGCAAGCTGTCCATGGGTCCCAGAGATCGTCGATGGTAAGGTACTCTGGTGCCGGGGTGGGGAGGGTAGGTACGGGTGGGGAAGCGGCGGGTGGGAGAGCGGGTGGTGCGCGAGGAGCGGGGTCGGGATCGGCGAGTGAGACGGAGAGGAGGAGCGGTGGAAGTGAAGGGGGAACATCGGGGAGGAAGGGGGAGGAGGATATGAAAGAAGGTTGATTCTTTGCTGCTTTCTTGTGTAGGAAAGCGGGCATTTGGGGGAAGAGGAGGAGGAAGAGGACTAAGGTGACACAGAGATGAGGAGAAGGAGGATAGATTAATTAAAAGTGGCCTTGTGATCTTCAATTAATTGACCAATTATAGTAGAAATCATCTTTTAAGCGCGATGTTTATGTCTTTTTTTTGTTGTTGTTGTTGTTATTCATTTCCGTAGAATTCGTCCACGCCGTTCTCGTTCCGAACTCGAGTATCTGCACATGTTCGCCTGTCCAACGATACGTGAACTAAAGACCCGTCCTATTCCCATCCACACGTTGTCTCCAGTTTTAGGCGGTCTTATTCCCGCTCAATCATTGCGCTCGATCCGACCAGGCAACCCAGTTGCCGTCTTCCCCCGCTAAAGATCCGAACACCCGCACGGCCTCGAGTCCATCACGCCCCGTCATAATCTCCCTGGCACGCCCCGACTACTCTGCTTCTCCCTCACCAAATCTCTCCCGATTGGCTCAACGCCAATCTGATCTTCCCTCTCCCATCAATCACTTTTTCACTCCACTCCTCCGTCTCCACTCCAACAGCTCCTCATTCATCAGATCTTCTTTTACAACTTCGCGATCCATCGCGGACTCATCTCACTCTCATATTTGCCTTTCGGAATACCCATTGCCCTGCACGTTCCATCACACATTGTACACGCTTATCTCTCGTAATCACTCCAACGATCGGTCCTTCCCCTTACGACAACGAGACGCCCCCATCGACCGAAAACTAGGTTACCTCTCCTAAGCGATCACGTGCATTCCCCGAACTAACCGGTGTACTTACACTCTGTCCTGCAACAATCATATCAGCTTTCATTTCATATCCTATTCTCCATTCATACTCACCAGTGATATAATGCGCCTCCTTAGAGACGAGGTACGACACCACGCTCGCCACATTCTCGGGCTTGCCAAGGTATCCCACCGCACACCTATCCGCAACCTTGACATACCCCCCCCCGCCGACCCCATCACGCCAGACGTCAACGCTCGGCTCTTGCCGAACACGCACGAACCACCTACCGTTTTATAGAAATCACCATAAAATGTCACTCCATCCTCGCGTCCTTCGTTCGCTTGCCGAATACTCTCCACTGCAATCGTCCTATCAGCTGACTTATAATTGGACTCCATTCTTCTCGAATACACTTACACATCGCGGTCGCTATAGCTCCGGGCGCATATGAATTCACAGTGATGCCATGTCGTCCCAATTCGAGAGCTAGTATCCAAACGCGGCAACAATGCGGCCAAAAAAAGTGTACGACAGCATTTCGTCAACCATCCCGTTCAAAATCACACATCACGTAGCCCGAAACACAGCAGCCAGCAAATGAAAGACAAAAAAATGGCTTTTTGGGAATAAAACAGCGCCCTTGTCACTCACCTGCACATTGAACCAAACCGCGCACAGCAAACTTGGCCGAACAGTACGCGATCTGGTTGACATGTCCTGCGTGGGGATCGGTCAATCAACTCCCATCTGCCGCCCGAGTTGACTTACCCATCTTTCCTGCAACAGACGACGCTGCGACGAGCCGACCACCGCGTCCTTGCGTGACCATGTGCTTGGCAGCGTACCTAAAGCAGAGAAACGTCCCCGTGACGCTCACCGCAAAGTTGTACTCCCAATTGTCCAGATCACCTGTGCACGGCGCATCAGTGCTCATACCCCGGGAGTAGCAAGGTCACCGGCGTACTTTCCAACAAGGTACCCACACGACAGGTCCCCGCGTTCGCGACCATCTAGCAACGTCGAGCGCTGGCTCATCCTCGTCAACGGGACACCCACCACGTCTAGTCCGCCCAGCTCTCGAACGACTTGGTCGATCATCCCCTTGACCTCTTCTTCGTTGGTCACGTCCGCGAAGGCAAGCACTGTTCGTCGACCTTTGGCTGCGATCTCCGCGCCGACACCCTCGAGGTTGGCGCTGTTGGACTGGACATCGTTGATAGCGACGTCAAACCCGTCGTCAGCGAGCCGCAAAGCAATGGCACGGCCGATACCCTGTCCGGCACCCGTCACAATCGCGATACCGAGCGCAGTCATCGTTGTATCGAAGTTGAGATGAGAATAGGAAGTTGGGAATGAGATGGAAACGACGTGTGTATGTATTCTCATCTCGATGTGTATCCATCCTTCCCCTCTGATCACAGCACGAGATCGATACGCCCTGATCCCGTCCCTTGCGCACTCTACGGTCAGCTGAATCAGGACCGAACACATTTTTCCCTAGGCGTATTCGAAAACACGTAAAAATGGCAATTCCTACTTATGCAACACTCGCACGATCGCCTCATCGTGCACTCTAACCCCAGCCCCACCGAACGCGCCATCAAAAAGATAAAAAGGATAACGATGATGCGATGACGGCTTACGACACTTCGCTGTCAGAAAAATGAACTGAATTAAATTTAAAAAAACGGGCTAGAAGTACAGAAGTTGTAGAAGGCGCAAGGGGCGCAAGGGCACAAGGCAGTCTAAAAAGGACACGTTTAAACAAGGTTAGTTAGTTTCGTTTCGTCTTTTTTGTTACTGCCATGAGGCGTGGCGCGGGCGTCTAAGTTGCTGTCGGTGCGCGTGCGCCAGTGAACCCCGGCAGACAGTTTGTCCGGTGCCAACTTGTCGTCCCGTATGCGCATGCGTCGACACGCGCACGAGGGCTGGTCCAGGGAAAGGATGGAGATGGGCTGTCGCTGGGGCCTGGGCCCTGGCAGGAGACGGCCCGTTCCTCGTAATAATACACCGCTTGGGAAATGATGCGGAAAAGGGCAGCCACGCGCCTTACAAGTGTTCTCAGGGCTAACCTCGTATTGTTTCCGAGCCGTGTCTTTGTTGTTTTTGCCGCGCCTATCGTCGAAACTTGAGCAACACCCCTAACCGTACGTGTACAATCCAGTATAATACTGGCACCGATGGTGCCACGCCGCGTCGGCGCCATGCGTCAGTATGCAGTCTATATGCAAGGTCTGCAGGAGACGGTCCGTTCCTTGTTTACTCTGAAGTAAAGTCTGGTATTGTTTCCTGTGTCTTGTTCTTTGTTCTTTTTCCCGCGCCCGTCCTATATATACATGTAGATCTTGCCGAAACATCAACAACAAGAAACCCCTAAGCGTATGTGTATGTACAAAGTAACGATGCGGCCGACGGCGCCGCATCTCTATGGATCTATAGCGAGTCTCGGCCCCACAGCAACCGCGTAAATGCAAATGAAAGAACAAAAATGATCATATAGTACACAGATCTCGGGCTGTGGCGATGGAGCACAGTGGATGATTGCACGATTCGAATGATGGATATTGAATGATGTATCCCAACGCGTCCGAACATCAATCAGATTCGTTCGCTACCGCCCGGTCATACGACGGTGCTCACGAGATGGTATCCATGTATCGGTTTACCGTGCCCGTTTCTAGTGTACGCTTGGGGAGAGACCTCCGAGCTCACCTTGGTCGATGGTCATCGGCTAGCGTAGCATTCTTCTCGATCCTGCACGTCTTTCGAACTTACACCAACGACCCCTGACCGTATGTATGTGCTGCGTACAAAGTACCGTACCGATCTGGCCGCATCACGCGGCGATAGTAGGGTCCGAGTCTTGTCATCATTAGACTCTTGTAGTAGGTCTCAGCGCCTCGTCACGGCAACCGCGTATCGAAAAAGAACAAACCGATCATACACACATCACATCTCGAGCAGTGGCGATACCGTAGCTCGTAGAGCACAGTAAATGAAATCATGAATAATAGACGTTGCATCGCCAACGCACCTTTGAGCGATGCGCCACCCGAGTTCATAGGTACCTCACCAGAACGGAATGGGGAAATTCTATACCCATACCGCGACACGTCCCATCATGTCACATCAAACCTTTCCATCTATCCATCGCGGCCGCTGGCATCAGCGCAAACGATCATGATATCGATATCACCCGTGACCATCAGTATCAGCATCGCCTAAACCGGAGCGCGGCAATTGCAAACAGCCTCGCACCGTTCTGCCGACGGGGGTGTCGCACTTGATCAGCGTTATACCCGCGGCGACAGGAGCAAGGCTAGAGTCCTTGGAGTCCCTATCGATATCGATGATATCTACATACTCAGCCAGTCTGCGGACGAGTCTCCAAGTTCTTTGAAACACGTTTACAAACGCTTGCTGCGTGTACAAGAGCGTCGCGTTTCCACCAGTTTGGTTTTATATAAACTTTGATCGTCGACAGCGTCGCGATGTCAAATGTCAAACGCCGCGGATTGGACCGCACCTCATCCAGCTGTAACAGACATCATACGTAGATTTAAAAGAGAAGAACACTCACCTCTAGCGATCTATCGCATGCGAAATGTGTTACATACTCCACCTTCGTCGACTCATCTACAGGACTGTAAATTTAAAGCAACCTCAGTCCAGTTCCAGGAGGCAGTGCACATACGAGTCGGTTATGACGCCACCCACTGTAACTGACACGCCAAGTCGCTAAGGCGCCACAGTCAACACCAATGAACTTACTACTCAAGCACCAACGTATCGACGTATGACCGTCGGGTCGCACTCGAGGCACCTCTGATCGGCGGCCAGCAGCGGCTCGTCGGGGGACACCGGTAATGTCATCTTTCACGCTGCATTTTGCTTCCGCTTCCGTTTCTGATACTTATGTAGGATGTTTGGTCAACGCTCGTCGGGTAGTACCGCCGTCTTTTTTTGCTCCCGTTGCGGTGCTTCGCATCCGCAGGGTAGGACGACGATTGGCGACCCGACCTCACTTGCTCTGATTGGACGTTGCGACTCGAGTTGGTCTGTTACAAGTCGAGCGAGCGAGCTGGTGCGCTATCTCCCACCGAAAGTATTGCCAATGGACGTTTGAATCATGACGTTCGTGTTACCCCGCGGCTTGAACGTGAACGGAGGCATGGGCGTCGACATATTAAATTTGAATGACCGCCTTTTGCATGCGGCATCATCGGTCGAGTACCCCTCAAGCGAGCCAGCCAATGTGCCACGTACAGTCATACAGTGTCGTGCATCCGATGCCTTCAAGTTGAGCGTTGCCGATGAATCACGACGCCCGCCGTCCACGTTACCCCGCGGCCCAAACGTGAACGCGGGCAATAGAGGTCGACATTTAAGTGTTGAACGCGGGTCAGATCACGATGATAACGGGACGAGAAACGTGGCGAGTCGTGGTCGTGGTCGTGGTCATAGCAAAGCAACTTGAACGTTCGAACCCACGAGTCGAGATGGGACGAACGCGTGTGTCTCTCCAGAGTCCGAGGAGTTTCGGGCCCAAGTTGTGGGGGAGGAAGGGAGGGAGGTTCCCTTCAGGAATCTGTAGCACTCATGTTCCCCTTCTTCCCTCCCCTTCCTCTTCCCTTCTTTGGTTCATCCAAAGTCTCGGAGTTGCGGACTCGTCAGCCTAACCCGGGTCGTTTACACCAATGTCCTTCGTGCTGGAGATGATCGGTGGCCGCGAAGGATAAAGTGAGCGAAAGTACACTAGCACCAACGATGCGCCGCGCCTCATGCTCTCAGAAAGAAACACCGGTTCGTCCAAGTGGCACGTTTTGAAAGAATGCTTGCAGGGGAGTCTTCGGGGTATCGAATGAAACAGTCACGTCGCGTGCTGAGCCTCATCCACGTGTTCAGTTCTTGCTATGTTCGGCGTGCCGCGGTGTACGAAGTAAAAGGTCCCTTACGCAGATGCGAAGTGGTCCAAGTCTCAGGTTCTTATCCGGCTAGGAGCGCCGCTGACGTATAAAGAGTTCTCCAGTTATCGATTCGCCAGATTCCATGTATAGGTGAGGAAGAAACCCAGTCATACCTTACGGGTGGGCTTGGATCCTTGAGTCATGCCAGGTTCCTATAGGTCATCATGTTCAGGCGTTATTTTCGTTAACTGCGCTTTCGACAATGCGGATATCCTTGTGATTTGGATCAAGTCTGAGTGAGTCCTCCGTCAACGGAGAACTATGCCAGGTGTGTTGAGCACAGTTTTCAGAAGCTAGATAAATGAATTGATCAAAACTGGAACTCACACATTGCCCCTGCCAAGGTCCATGTAAGCAGGTGAGCTAGAGACAGAGTCGAGAGAATCCTTGCCAGTCATGAAGCCTGCATCCTTCGGAGCAAGGTAATACAAGATTTACAACTTCCTCTGGCTGACCAATACGCTCGACAGGGCGCTACCAATCCCGGGATCGGATAGTATGATGGTGGAACTTATGGTTGATCGTGCCAGGAGCATAGGTATTCACCGCGATGTTGTATCGGCCAAGTTCCAGTGCTAATTTGATCATGAATGCAGTTTGGAGTCAGATAAGAGGTTCGATTCTCACTAGCGGTTTGTGTAAGGCCTCTGATAGCAAACTTGCTGGCAGAATATGCGGCGATCAATCGAAAAACCGATCTGCCAGCGGCGGATAATCCACCTCCACACATTGATCATCTGTTGTGCTGCATACTTGTAGCATAAGATAGGGCCACGACACGATTCGTTCCCGGACATCTAATTCCACTGATCCGTCATATCAGTGCAAATTGTAGGAAACTTTCGAGAGTGGCTCACTGGTAACCAGGGATACCAGCTGATCGATCCTCGCATTCGCTACCATCTACCAGGAAGCCATTCAAGGAAGCGTTTGATCGAGGGAGAGCATATATTCCAGGCCATTCCTTCGGCCTCCTCTTCGATAGTCACGCGCACGTCTCCGGGGACCAAGCACAATCTTCGATCAATCTTCTCGATGTCGTCCGCGATGGCATGTAACTGATCACGTTCTGACGGGAGATTATTCAGGCCGATATCGAACCCATCTTTTGCGAGATGAAGTACGATACGACGTCCATTGCCATGGGTAGCTTCGGTGATGAAGGCAACCTCATTGGCGATAGATATGTGGTGCTAGACTGACGTTTGATGTTAAGGCCACCGGATTGCCGCGGTTGATCTTATATTCTTCTACGAAACACCAGATCGTAAACCGCCCAAAGAAAGACAGGCGGACAACAGGCGGACCACGAAAATCCAAGCATTACGGTTGGATACAAGATTCTTGTTGATTCCCGAGGGTACCGAGGCGTAAACCTGGGGACAACAGTTCATTAATCCGCATGAAAACCAACAGCGGTGTAAAAAGATGACAGATCTACGAAGTCACTCGGTCATAGAATGGGACTTGAGTAAGAGGTACATGCAATCACTCACCACATCAGACCGCGGAGTACTTCTCTATTTGACGCCGCCGTCGCGCCACTCAGTGCGCATCATATCGAAAAGGGGTCCGGGGTCTATGATTTTGCAGGAAGTATACAGTATCTGCGCCAGGTCACACCGCACCTCTTATCAGGCTCCAAGAACGTTATGCAAGGAAGGAAGAAGTTGTTCAAGTACAACATTTCTGTCAAGCTGAGGCCGTGACGCGTTGAGTGGTATCGGAAGTTGCCGAGAAGGCCCAAGTTCAACACAGCTTCAAGTTCACCGTAGTGCAAGGCACCGCTCTGGTAAAACAAAGCTCCGCTTGATGCAGAAGTAAGTTAGACACCAACGAAGTGCTGATCGTTCCTAGATCAGGCCACCATTGGGAGAAATCCCGGTAGAGAGCGGGCTAATCTGTACTCCTTAGATATCCTACGGGTATACCGGTAAAGCACTGAGCCAAAATCAAGGAGAAGTGAAACAATGGAGGTTTGCACAGGTATCGAACAAAATGCCACTGGGTACCCATATGCTGAAAATACAAGATATGCAAACGGCAAATAGGCAGTACCGGTAAGTATTATGTATCGATACGATGTGTTCGGTGGAAAAGTCAGGTCTTCAGAAAGGTTCTGACTGAGGACCATCTAATCTCCTAAAACCCGACTCTCGACGCAGAATGCCGCCCTATCGATTCGATCAGGACAACCGTATCTCCACTTGAGTTGAAGTGGCCCTTGAATTGCCAGTAGCTCCTCGTGCCTCACCATGGCTGGAGGCTTAGAAAACTACCTAGGATTTTCAAGCACTAGTAACACATCATCTGGAACGCTCCCTGGCCCACACTCCGAGTCGATTTGACGACGATTAGTACCAAATCCGTTGTTGCCCATGCGATTCCGTTTGGCAACAGCAACCTGGCCGCAAAGAACATTGAACGTCGCCGCATCTTTGCGAATCAATGAATTGCCAACACACGTACCCACACTTCACACACATATTGAGCCTTATCATACCATCATCCATCGGCCAGAGACGGGTCCGACTGGAGTTCTTCCAGGAACGCATTCCTTTCGCTGCTGCGGAGCCGATAGAAGTTGTAAACACAAAGTAAAGCAAACTGTTATGGGGAACTGAGTAGAATATATCTCATTTGTAACATTGGTCGCTGCGATATGCTGTTGCCCTGAGTCAAGATCGAATCCTGTGATGTTCCGCTTTCAACGTTTCAACATCGACAAGGTCTGTTATGCCTGCCATGATGATGCTCGGATTCTCAAATATGATATTCGGTGGGATGCAGGAAACAGTGCTGCGTGATTTCGAGTCCGGTGTCGTCTACAAAACACTGACACCAATCTGGTCTTGCCAGATACAAGTATTAAATACCTTATAACATGTGGGTGTCCATCAACCAACCGCTGCGAGCCAAACTATGCCAAGAGAGACACAAAATAATCACTTTACATTCGAATAGGTTCTACACTGCATTGCCACAGAATTCGCATCAAGACAAGACAATCCCTCCATCGACAGAAATCTGGACCGGGTTGGTTGAGCATAACCCAGACCAGTCAAACTGGAACTTACACTTTGCCCTGGTACCGCCAGATAGGTAAGTGAATTCCCAAAAATGAGACGAGGAAATACCTACCCGTTATGAAGTGCGCCTCCTTCGAGGCGAGGTAGCTGACAATGCTTGCGATATCCTCTGGCTGACCTTTATGCTTGATAACCCCCACGGCAAAGTTCTACGAACAGTATGAGAATATAGCTACAAGGTGCAAAAAAGGAACAATTCACACTCCTAAGTGTCTGGAACATTTCCAAATCAGACGGCAAAACGTCGCCGACTACATTGACTGCATTCCATTAGTTCCATCTCTGTATCGGATACTCTGCCAACTGCCAACACCTACACATTGGCGTATCAATGGGACCGGGAGCATAGGAGTTCACCGTGATGTTATGCCGGCCAAGTTCCAGTGCTGATTCGATCGAAATGTCTGTTGAAACCAAGAGGACAAAACGAACCGCTTACCGGCAGTTTGTGTAAGACCTCTGACAGCGAACTTGCTAGCAGTATATGCATTAAGCAAGGGCTGGCCAGACTTCCCAACCATGGAGCTCGCGCCAATAATCCGCCCTCCACGTCCTTGTTTGATCATCTGTTGTGCTGCATATTTGTAGCACAAGAAAGTACCCCGCACATTGACGTCCATAACCCGTTCCCAGGCATCCACGTCGGCTGTAGAACATCATCAGATTAGCTCTGATCGCAGGAAACTCGCGAGACTAGCTTACTATTGACAAGGGATCCAAGTATAGCAATGCCCGCATTCGCTACCATCTACGAAATGTGGACACATTCAATGGAAGCGGTGCATATACTATACTCACGACGTCGAGACCTCCAAGTTCCTTGGAGACATCCTGTACGATCTGTTTGACTTCCTCGTCGACGGACACGTCTCCAGGGACCAGGAGTGCTTTTCGACCGATCTTCTCGATGTCGTCCGCGACAGCACGCAACTGATCAAGTTTGGACGGGAGGTCATTCAAGCCGATGTCGAACCCGTCCATTGCAAGACGAAGCGCGATACCACGTCCAATGCCCTGAGCAGATCCGGTGATGAGGGCAATTCCCATGACGGTAGACATGCCAGTGATTCTAAAGATGGATGAAAAAGCTAATGGTACAGTTGATTGATCGGTAGCGCTGAGTCGACTTTGTACTAGTATCTTCTGCGTCCGATCTGCGATAACACCGCAAACTTCCGAAAAGTAACGGCACACTACCGTAGTAGTACAGTCAACACTCTAATAAAACCGTCTTACCCCCTCGGGATAGGGCCAGCGGTATGGGAGAGTATGTGTTATGGACGAGGTATCGCAGCCAGATGAAGCAAGCCGGGAACCGCAAATGCTATAGGTTTTGAGAGGGTATGGGTTATAATGGGTGCGTGTTATTGGAGTGTTGACTATAGACTGTAGTCAACGGTAGTGTCCGTGTACTGATCTGAGAATAAAGAACTTACGCGTCAATTTCATTACTAGTAAGACACGTAGACCTTACGGAACACCGGGCAACCGTAGCCTCCCGTAGGGAGTCATTCCTATGGGAAAACCGATGAAGCATGAAAATGTACGCGGTGCTTTCTTGTTACAAGCACTGGATATTTCCAGTGCAACTTGAAGGGAAGCTCGGCTGAATTGAAGGTTTGATGTGACTCTATACCATCGGAGTGTGAACGCTCCTTGCCCAAATCGGCAGGCCGTTTGCCACTCTTATCGATTACATAGTATGCGCCGGTCTCGCTGGTCACCGTATCACTGGTTACGGTCATCGTCTGGCAATGATTCTTGGTCTTGGAGACGTTATACTCAAACCCATACAACCACGGATCACTCGATAGGCCGGTAAGCAAAAGGTTTCTAGGCAAACTCGCTTCCGTACGCAATTGCCTGGGAATGAACGCGCGACGGAGGTCCGCTTGACGCGATTCTGAACAGCATGCAGTCCAGACGAATCTGGTTCACACTGCGCACCAACCATAAACTATGCTGCTATGGATCAAATTTTTCTCCACAGTCAGGTTTGCACATGCATTAATTGTTTCCCCTTGCTGCGATTCTGATCTCAACACCCTGGGGCGGATATTACTCGTTGCTAGTGTGTTTGAACGGACATTAATATCGCCACGACAACACACATCAGCAAAGACCCATTTGTTTCAACAACGACAACTTGAAACCTACGCAGATCATCAGGGAAGTTAGTATAGCCAGTGCTGGCGGGTCTTTTGCACATATATCAGCTTCACCTCTGTAAGGCGACGTTCTTCCATGAAGGGGGGAACGTATGTGGGTTCTAGAAGAGTCGGTTAGTTCGGTTAGTTTCGTCCCGCTCGGTGTTCTTTATTTGATGGTCACAGCCTCGGCGATGTGACTCAGGGGGCTCTGCGTTTTTCTCAATGGTTCATCAAGACAGGTGGACCTTTTATACCACGAGATTAAGTATGACGTGGTGGGGAAGGAGCAAAAAATAAACGATGAAAGGTGAGAGGCAACGATGAAAGACATGAAGGAGAAGGGTGAGAGAATAACTTAGGATTAAGGGAAATGAATGTCAAATGGACGACTTGAGTGGGGCTGGTCGAAACAGTCACAAGACCGACGAACGCGTCATTCTGGCCCGTAGACGCTTTGGGTTCCTTACACCTCCGCCCGAAAAACTGTACAAAAGGAGTGTCGATATATTCTGAATTCAGCGGTGCAAGGTTCTTGTACCATTTACTAACGTGCGATAATCAGTGCGACATGGTCGTGTTTTAAGGTCGGCTCGATCACAGGATGCATTTAAGGGGTGGCATCCAGTGCCCTACTAACGTTTCGTGGTCTGTTTCTTCAATCACACCTTTAGCGACTATACGCAGGAGTCAGTACTGTAAGTAGCAACGGGATTGTTGGAAAGTGCCAGGATTTTGGTGTATAGATTCAGTAACGGCAGTGAGGTCACTTTTCTGATCTTGTGTACAAGCTGTGGTCCACCTTGTTCACGCAAGTCACCATCTTCATTTGAGGTAAAGGCAACAGACCGGAATACTAGAGGCAAAGATGTCAATATAGAACAATACCTTCACATTTTATGTTCGATAAGTATGGCTGCTACTAGCAAGAAATAAGAAATACACAGTTTAGAACGCCTGTTGGATGAGCCGAGGGATAAACATAGTTCGCTTACAAACCGATTCTGTGTCGCAGCCATTCCCCAGACTTAAATCAAGACAAGACAATCCCTCCATCGACGGTGATCTATGCCACATTTGTTCAGTGTGTCATCCCAGAACTCAATGCATCGATTCAAGGAGGAAAAAAAGGAACTTACACTTTGCCCTAGTACAACTCGAAAAATAAGCAAGGCAACATGAAGATGGAAATGAGCAAACACTTGCCAGTAATAAAGTGTGCTTCCTTCGAAGTGAGGTAACTGACGATGCTTGCAATATCCTCCGGTTGACCATCATATTTGAGGGCTTTCGCGGCTGCGCGCTACGGATGGTAAAGAATCAATTAACATGCGCACTGACAAGCGGGAGATGAAATAATTCACATTCTTCCACAAATCAAGTGCGTCCGAATCTGCCTTTCCAAAGTCTCCATCGAGGTTTAAGACGTCAGCCGCTGTCCAAGTTGAGTTCCACTTAGGGATGAGACATTTTGTCAACACTTACTCATCGACGTGCTGATGGTGCCCGGAGCATAAGAATTCACCGTAATGTTGTACTTTCCAAGTTCCATAGCTGATTTCCAAGTCTTAGTTAAGAGAAAGAGGGAAAAACGGACTCTTACCAGCAGTTTGTGTAAGTCCTCTGACGGCGAACTTGCTAGCACTATACGCACTAAGCAAAGATTTTCCTAGCTTTCCAGAGATGGAACTGGCGGCAATAATCCGTCCGCCGCGGCCCTGTTTGATCATTTGTTGTGCCGCGTACTTGTAGCACAAGAAAGTGCCACGTGCATTGACGGCCATGACCCGATCCCATTCGTCTACTTCGGCTGCAGAGCATCTTGTTGTTAGCGAAAACTGTAGGAAATTTGTGAGTGTGGCCTACTGGAGATCAAAGATGTGAATCCAATGACTCCGGCATTCGCTACTAGCTGGGAGGATATTTAAACAAGCGTCACCCTGGCGCATCATTGGGCACTTACGACGTCCAGGCCTCCGAGTTCCCTTGCAATGTCTTGTACCATTCCTTTGACTTCTTCGTCCACGGTAACGTCTGCAGGTACCAACAATACTTTCCGACCGATCTTCTGAATATCGTCCCCGACAGCCTGCAGCTTATCACGTTTAGAAGAGACGTCGTTCAGAGCGATATCGAAGCCATCCCTAGCTAGACGAAGTGCGATAATACGCCCGATACCCTGAGCTGATCCAGTGACGAGTGCAACCCCTTTGACGTCCGACATGAGATCTTACAGATGGCCAGAGACGGACGTTGTAGTCAGCAGGCAGCTCGTTTGCAGTTGAATTTATATCTCTAGTCGGTCATAAATCGCCAATGAAAACACTTATCTGAGGGCACGGGCATCACGAAGCTATGTCAGTGGTACTTTTAAGAACGACTCGGATGGCGTTTATCCGGAGAAGGAAGACTGCGGTCCACGATGTAACACCTACATTGAGGAGCAGCGCTAGACAAAATTATTGTCACCTTACGCCAGTTACCAAAATCTCATTGCACTGTTGAAGGAACTCGTCACCAAGACTTGGGGTTCAAGTTGATCAGATAGGCTCCACCATGAGGGTATTTACCCAAGTTTGCCTTACTTGATAGGTGCGGCAGTTGCCGGTGTGTCCTCGACTTTGGATCCCTGTTATTCACGTCTCAGTCTTATCAACGAACGGATTCGTTAGTTACGAGGAGAACCTCGAAGTACGCCTTGAATGGAATTTCAGCGCTTGGTACATCACGAGACTCACATCAACTTGGCATGCATTGCGGCCGCAGCCGTTACCCCCCACTGACATATCTCTCACACCGCAGCTTTGTGCCATCCTGAAATTCAATCCCCCGGACAACCCTAAATAATGAATATGGTATGATTCCACTAATTCCACTGTATCAGGCCCTCTACCGCATGCTCGTCGAGCCATATGGCAACAGCCAACTGACGTGACCGTCACTCGCCCAGCTCTCTACCCCAGCTTTCAAGTTGCCCAACTACTTCCCACCCTACCTAGCCATGTAGCCCCGCCTCCGATACCTCCCCCGTTTTCGCTCCACGTAGCTCCAGCTACTTGTATATCCACGTTTAACCGTGCCCCACGTCCACTGTGCCCGCTTCCCTACCTGTGCGGTTCAATGGCGCAGGAACGAAAGACGCTGTGGTCGACATTAAGGTCACACTTGTATCCAACCGCCCACGTGTTAGCGCATCCTTTCATTCGTGCAGCCACCGCCGTACCGTTCGCGTGACCACATCGAGGCCAAACCAGGCTAGTTGAAGAGATCGGATATGTTGTACATATTGGGGGATATAATGACAACCTGGACTTGGGGGCCCCACGCGAATATGACAATACAAGAGGTCACTGTAAGAGCACTGCTCCATATGTGATTGGTGACCTTCCATATCTGGAGGCCGCTCATATGACTTGGATCATCTACTCCGTTGTCCGAAGACTCGAAGCCAATGCTTCAAGTCAAGCATTCATTTTGTCCAATACGGTCCCTCCTGCCTACGGCGATCGCGGGGAAAAGAAGTCTGGTGACCTAGCCAAGTTAATAATAGGTGCGGCGAACTTGAAGATAACGGGACGTGATGATTCAATTCGTGGTATTGCAGGTCATACTCAAACAGGACATCTCAGTGCCATTCCGCCCTCTGGTGGATCAGATCGCAATGCAGTGATGGGTGCAGCGCGGGCACACTTTTGATCGGAGGAGTATCATTCTGAATCAAAGTCATCGATGGAGCACATGCAACTCGGAAATGCCGCCTCCCCCTTCGCAGGTGGGCCGCTTCAAGGATAACAACCCAATTCGTTAGAAATGACGCGTCTAGCTCGCGCAATGACCCAAACCTTATTTCAAGACAGAACCACTAGCCCTGGTCGCACGTCAGACTACTATGAGCGTTCCATTTGCTGTAAACTGAACTGCCTTCAAGTTCTTGGTCATCACACACGCCGGCCGACCAAGCTTAATCTCTTGCAAGCACGTCGCAGCTAGGCATGAACAAGATCAGGAAAACATAATAAGCATGCGTGAAGCATCGAGTGATAAAGAGCAATTCGTTTGCAACCAAATTCTGAGTGTCTGTTCTACGTGATCCGAATCAAGACAAGACATTTCCTCCGTCGACGGTAATCTATTGCATCAAGTCGTTGAGCATTCCCACCATGCGGGACCATTTTCAAGAATGAACTTACACTTTGCCCTAATCCAGTCCAATAGATAAGCAAGCGAACGTAGAAACCAACTGAATAGTGACGCACCGGTTATAAAGTGTGCGTCTTTCGAAGCAAGGAAGCTAACGATATTTGCGATATCCTCTGGCTGACCCTCGGATAGGGTAGTTTTCGCGGTCATGCGCTACAAGTAACGTGAACATTGAAGGCATAGTTGCGTATGAAGCAACACGACTCACGCTTTTACATTCCCTGAATAGCTCTGAATCAGTCCCCGCAAACTCCACGACACCATCCAACGTGCCGGACGCTGACTGAATTCAGCTCTATATCAGGATAATACGTCTTGCAACTCTTACTCATTGGGGTCCTAATCATACCAGGAGCATAAGAATTCACAGTAATATTGTATCGACCCAGTTCCAGCGCTGATTTGATCAAAAATCTCAGTTGAGAGCACGAAAACAAAATACCGCTCCTTACCAGCGGTTTGTGTGAGGCCCCTGACAGCAAACTTGCTAGCAGAATATGGGGAGGTCATATGACATCCCATCTTCCCAAGGACAGAACTGGCACCAATGATTCGCCCTCCACGGCCTTGCTTGATCATCTGCTGTGCTGCATACTTGTAGCACAAGAAAGCGCCACGTGCATTGACGGCCATAATCCGCTCCCACTCGGCCAATTCGGCTGCAAATCACCAGAGTCACTTCAAGCCGCAGGAGCCTCATGAATGGGCCTACTATTGCACAAGGATGATAATCCCGCGACCCCCGCATTCGCCACCATCTACGAAGAGAGTACTTTAAGGCACATTCAGTCGGCGCGTATCACGGATACTCACAACATCTAGACCTCCAAGTTCCTTGGCAACCTCCTGCACTATTCCTTCGACCTCCCCGTCCACGGTAACGTCAGCCGGCACCAACAACGTCCTCCGACCAATCTTCTCGATGTCGTCTGCGACAGCGCGCAATTGATCACGCTTGGACGAGATATCATTCAGAGCGATATCAAACCCATCTCTAGCTAGACGAAGTGCGATACTGCGTCCGAGACCCTGGGCTGACCCGGTGATAAGTGCAATCCCTTTGGTGATACACATCAAGTCTTGAGGGGGGGCGAAAGGCTAACGTTGTAGTTGGCGGTTGTCAGGTATTTATAACTTCCGCGATAATAGCGGATCCTAAATTTTCGAAAGTGATATCAGCTGATGCCTATGTGCATCGATTTATATAATTCGCACTCCATTCGAATTCTCGTAATCCTTACCTTGAACTACTACTTACAGTTCGATCTGGTGAAAATGCACTTCTGAGTCACGAGTTGACAGAGTCGCAATGCCCATCCGAGGTCCATGGTGCGAGTGTAGCATTGCCGATACGAATGACATTCACTTCGATGACCTGGATAAGTCACTGTGTAAGATGATAATGTGCGAGACTAGTGTGTATAACATCGTTAATGTTCTCTAATGTTCTTTGAAGTTCGGCTCAGCCGATCTACAAACCGCCGTTAGTGTAAAGTCTCGTGTGTAGCCTTCCAGAGTCTAACACCCTACAGCTCATCTTAGGACATCGTTATTCCTCCATCAACAGCAATCTATTGTAGGGTCATTGAGTTGATAGTCCAGCGCAACGAACGTAGTGAAACTTACACATTGTCCTGACGAGTGAATCTCGTTAGTTGCGCGAGAAAAGGTGAATGGACGGATACTTGCCAGTGATAAAGTGTGCCTCCTTTGAAGCAAGATAGCTTACGATACTTGCAACATCTTCGGGCTGTCCATTATGTTTGATGGGTCTCCTAGTCAAGTGCTATCGGAGATGGTGAATACGATCGAAGGGTGCCCTGTATGAGCCGAGAAACTTACATTTATATTCCATTTGACTGATTCCTGATCCAGCGTCTCAATCACACCACCTGGTGCTAACATAGTAGCGGCTGGCCAGACGTTAAGCCTGATTCGGCAACAAAATATCGAGCTGATACGTACTCAACGGGGTGTCAATAACCCCGGGAGCATACGAATTCACCGTGATGTTATATCGCCCAAGTTCCAGCGCTAAAGCGGTCACAGAGTCTTAATCGAGAACAAGACAGACTGAAATTTTATGATCCTTACCGGCACTTTGGGTCAGGCCCCTGACAGCGAATTTGCTTGCAGTATACGCGGAAGCTAAAGGTTGGCCGTGCTTCCCAGCAATAGAACTTGCGCCGATAATGCGTCCTCCATGTCCTTGTGCTATCATTTGTGTTGCTGCATATTTATAGCACAAGAAAGTCCCACGCGCATTAATGGCCATGACATGTTCCCAGTCATCGAGTCCAGCTACAAACAACATCGTCTCAGTCCGGAGTCCAGAGTGTCATCGGGTGAGTGCACTGGCTTACTGGAGAGAAACTCTGATAGTGGACCGACCCCCGCATTTGCTACCATCTGTAGAGGTCACTCTTGGGAACAGACTCGAAAGCGGGGCCGCGTAGGGTACTCACAACACTCAGGCCCCCGAGCTCTTTCGTAACGCTCTGTACCATTCCTTTCACCTCCTCTTCGATGGAGACGTCTGCGGGGACCAAATGGGCCTTTCGACCAATCTTCTCGATGTCACTAGCGACAGCACGTAGCTGA
Source organism: Hemileccinum rubropunctum (assembly GCA_038089535.1). Taxonomy (NCBI): domain Eukaryota; kingdom Fungi; phylum Basidiomycota; class Agaricomycetes; order Boletales; family Boletaceae; genus Hemileccinum; species Hemileccinum rubropunctum. The sequence goes on along the minus strand of JBBPLC010000031.1, from coordinate 78,989 downwards.
TCACGCTTGGACGGGATGTCGTTCAGGGCGATGTCGAACCCATCCCCCGCAAGACGAATTGCAATGCCACGCCCAATACCCTGGGCGGAACCAGTGATGAGAGCGATCCCTTTGGCGATGGACATGGGCGCGAGAGAATGGGTCGAAAACGGGTAATGCAGTCAATTGGTCGCTTGGTCGACTATATATATCTTTAGCCACTGTGAGAGCAGGATACAAAGAAAGCTAAATCTTCGGCATCAATTTGCCAATGCAATATACATATTTACTCACCATCATTCTGTAGAACGTTAACGCCGTGTGCGCGAACCACCGCTTCAACGGGTGAAATGCGTCTAGAGTCATATGATAACCATTCGAACGATGGTAATACTGTCTACAAGCTAGACGTATCGCCTGACGATGCCGAGCTGCGGTCATTTTCTCCCGCGTACATTCTCGTGGTTTTCGGTGGGTAATGAAGATCCATCTTGTACAAATCAGCAAAATCACAAGATGACGACACGAATAGTCCCGACGTACTATAGTCTTCATGTCGTAATAGTTTCTCACGTCCACCTGGCTACATCCGTCAGATGGGCTGGTCGAAAAAATGTGGCAGCGATCGATGTTACTGCCACCTTTCTTGACTATTTGTTCGTATAAAGCGAGGATGGTCGTTCAAAGATTTGTATGCGAAACGACCTGCTATCTAGTGTCCGTCGGAAGTGATATAGCGAGCAAATCCGTTTGAATCGGAAGTGTGGTTAACAGAAAGTCAACACTTGAACTGCCGCAGCCTGAAATATCACCAAAACTAGTTAGCATAAAGGCGGTACGACTTACGACGGGCGTGAGTGCTATTAGCAACCACAAGAACCAAATGGACTGACAAAGCCAACCGTTCGATCACAAGAATGTCACCACTCACGTACAGTGAAAAGATAAAGGCAGATTAATTAGGGAATAAATGCACGCATGAGATCCAGTATCACATGTATAATGTATATTACTTCGGAGTGGTGTCTTTCCCATCAAGTCATCAACGCAATGAACTGGATTTATGACCAAAATCACGCACGAATACCGTTTAAACCCCGTCACTCGAACCACCAGTAACCTTTCAGTATCCACAGAAGCCAAAAGGCAAGGGAACCGCAGACGATGTACATTATGGTACGTATCTGACGGACACCACCAGCGCCAGCGAGACCAAAGGCTTGCGCAGCTCGGCGCGAAGAGTGGGAAAGTTGGGAAGAAAATCTTGAGAACGCGTTGCCCTATTCAAACGTCATGAGAAATGGGACGAACGAGTTCGATATCTCATACTTACAGTGTCGTCCAAGGTTAGATTCTGGCGCTCAGCGTCATCATAAATGTCTGTGGTGACCTTGTAGGACATATCAGCAGGTGTTCGCTCCTCTTATAGGAAGACCCATACGCCTCGTAAAGTTCTTATTTTCGAATGAAGTTCATCAAGACGCTGGTCGTTTTGAGCTTCGTACGTTGTCTCAGTTGACCGCGACGATGACATAGAGGTATGGGAGGGATGTGCGTGGGAACTTGCACTGACTCGGAGCCTGCCATCCCCTCGATGATTCAACTCGAGCATCCGAGTCCTACTACACTGGTAATAGTACCACATCCTCCCGCCTTTTGGTAAAGTGGCGAACTTTATCAATAGTTTGCTTGGCTATATACATCGTGTTTACGCCGGATACCTCACAAACCTTGGCTGCCCCCATTGACAGTACCAACTTCTTCTTAACCACTGGACGATGTCATGAGCCGGCATGTCTTGGATGTGTCGCGTGATACTTTGTCACCGCAGGTTATGATGTTTAAAGCGACTCACGCGAATGCCTGCTAGAATGAAATAGTTACCCTCCGCCCACCCTGGTCAAATTTGGACTCGAAAGGTACAACCATCGGCGAATAAAACACTGTTCCATGCATCCCTGATACTTTGTCAACGGTGTCTCAACATCATTGCTACCATCGTCACGGTAAATACACTTTATTCTACCTTACAAGCCGAACACTCTGTCAGATGGACAACTACATACGATTGACTTGCAGGCTGATCGTTGGCTCCCCCACAATAGTTCCTTCATCTCAGGACATAAACATTCCTCCATCGACAGAAATCTGTTGTAAGTTCATCAAGTATGTTATTCCAAGTCAGGTCAGAAATACTGAAACATACGCATTGCCCTGACCAAACAAAGGTCAGCACATGAGAATGGAAGAAATGAATAGGCACTCGCCAGTGATAAAGTGCGCCTCCTTCGACGCAAGATAACTCACAATGCTTGCGATGTCTTCCGGCTCGCCATCGTGTTTAATGGGTCTCCTGTTCACGTGCTGCCAGTTGTGTAGGAAGACGATTAGAGCAGTGGAAAGGTATTCAATTATGTGGGACGGAACAACCAACTTACGTCTTGACCCCATTTAAGCAATTCTTCATCCGACGTCTTGAGCCCTGGTTCTCCACCGTCCCGTTGCGCAAAACCGGCCGCTGTCCAGACATTAACCCAAAATCGCCACGAGTACACTGAGCTGACATACTCATCGGGGTTTTAATAAGACCGGGAGCATAAGAATTCACCGTGATATTGTATCGCCCAAGTTCTAGCGCTGATGGGCCGTCACAGTCATTCAATAGCAAGACAATAAATATGTACGATTCTTACCTGCAGATTGTGTCAGGCCTCTGACAGCAAATTTGCTTGCAGAATACGCGGAAGTCAAAGGCCCGCCAAACTTTCCAACAACGGAACTTGCGCCGATAATGCGCCCTCCACGTGCTTGTGCTATCATTTGCATCGCTGCATATTTATAGCACAAGAAAGTTCCGCGCGCGTTAATAGCCATGATTCGTTCCCAGTCGTCAACTCCAGCTACAAACAACAACATCTCAATCCAAGCTACGGAAAGTCAGCAGATGTACTGGCTTACTGGAGAGAATGTTCAATAGTTGACCGACCCCCGCATTGGCTACCATCTGAAGAGGTGGATTAGGAACAGATTCAACAGGAGTGCTGCGTGGGTTACTCACGACATCCAGGCCCCCAAGTTCTTTCGCAACTTCCTGTACCATTCCTTTGACCTCCCCTTCGACGGAGACATCTGCAGGGACCAGCTGCGTTTTTCGACCAATTTTCTCGATGTCACTGGCAACGGCACGTAGCTGATCACGTTTGGACGGGATGTCGTTCAGGGCGATGTCAAACCCATCGCTAGCAAGACGAAGTGCGATGCCGCGCCCAATACCCTGGGCGGAGCCGGTGATGAGAGCGACCCCTTTGGCGATAGACATGGTTCGAGAAAAGATGTGAAAAGCGGGTAACACAATCAACTGGTTGACTACATTCTTGGCATCAGCTAAGAATGGTTTTTCCTGATGGCGACAGAGGTCGTGGTCAGCGAGATTACAAGACAGTGATCTAACTCTTACCCTACTATACTCCGCGTGCCTTACCGCATTCTCTCAACATCCTGCATTTGTTTGACATGTGTGCTTAGATGGTCCTATGACGGCAGCGGTTATCAAGGTTTGAACTGCCTTCAAGACTTTATGTACATATTATTTATTTATTAGAAACTGAAGCCACGCTCAGTGTTCAAGGACGTATACGAAATGGTCCTTCTGTTCCTACCTTGTGGGCCTAGAAATAACGTTGGATGAATGAGTGTTGTCTTAATCACCCGAACCAACCTGCCCCTGCCCAGACTAAGAGTCTAATCATTTAGCCCACTGAAATGCACTGACTCACAGCACAGATGTAAACGCTGGTCCAACCAGGAAACGGATGTAGATCTGTCGACCAGTAGTACATGTGAGGTATGTTGTTCCTGAGTAGTATCTTCCTCATCAAATCAGGAATGTATCGAACAATGTTCACAGCCAGAGTCACGTACGAATGGCATTAAAACCGGCCGCTTGAACCCTATGCCTTCCACAGAAGTTAAAAGGCATGCGAAATCGCCGACTTTACTATGTGTGTATGACGAACACCACCAGGACCAGCGAGACCAAACACTTGTGCGTTCGGCGTGATAGGATGTGTTTCCGTAATGACACATTGAAAGTGGAAGGGTCGAGTGCTCTTCCCACAACGTTCTGGCGATGAGGGTGGGTATTCGGTCAAGTCATACTGTTTGCGCGCATAGCAGAGGGTGTGGTGGTGTGCATTGAGTCAGAAAGGGAAAGGGAGGATATGATAAATACGTCACGGTATTCGCTGGACTTCGCAAAAAAAGAAGAGACTCTCTCAGAAAGGGTTGCCCTGTTAAAGGCTTTGATGGTAAGCGACGAAGCAGAGGTACGGGGAAAAACAATGGACCTTGTATTGCGAGTCGGCAAGGGAGACCCATGTGAAGCGTGAGGTCATTGTATCTTTCAACTTTACCTCTAGACCTTCTATGATCGCTGAAAGGGTCCATCGGAGTACCCATGTATCTTAAGCTGTTCTAGTGTCAAACAAACTCGTCTCGAGTAGGCCACCAGTTACGGAACGACCGACTAGGTGGATAAGTATGACTCGTTGACTAAACCTTTGATTTGCCCTTCAACGCTGACGTACGCGCAGCCGATACATGATCGACGGCCTTTGGCATTAATTTAGTTCAAGGGGGCAACTAACAAGTCCTTGTTTCGAGTAAGATCGTTGATAGCGACGTCGGTAGCGAGTTGGGTCGGCGTCCAGGGTCACTTGAACGCCGCTCGTCGTGTGGCTCGGACCATCTACTCCCCAACTTCGTGAATATGAGTTCGGCGGGAAGATTCGACATGACCAGACTGTTTGGGTTCAAGACGAGTCACGCAAGACAAGTCGCATACCGCCATAACGGTGGTGATGATAGAATGAGTATTAGTAGCAAAGCGTGGCTTAAAGTATACTGAGGCCACGAAGCGATTGCGCGTACATAGCAGTGTGATGGGTTTGTACGGCAGGAGGAATAGAGTTTGGGGCATCAAAGTGGAGTCACGAGATGAAGTAACATATGGATGGTGTGAAATGCGAAGAGCCGGGAAATTGAAGGCGAGTTCCTAGTCGACGTCTCACCAGATCTGGGATGAGGATCGCGACGTTCAAGAGACAAGACTGCCTGTGACTGCTAGTGGTCGCTCTCGCCGACTCATGGGCTTCCCAGTCCCTGTCATCGCCGGCGCGGTCAAGTTTTTCACGGACATTTCCGAGTCAACATTGCCACTCGAGCTGTCGTGGGCGGCGAGCCTGTTCATAATGGCTATACAACGGATCCCTCGCTTGGGCTACCAATAGCCAGAAACTCTCTGCCTTGTCTCGCTGGCACGACGGCAACATCAACTGCCTCGACGTGTCCACCAAGACGACGCTCTCCAAGTGGTCCATTCACATCATCAACGGCAGATGCATCTCCCTGGCAAGCAACGTCACGGTGACGAGTCATCGGTCTTATTCTGAGGCACTAAGACGCACAAGCAATTAGTGCGTATACTCATGAGATCTTTTCCTTTGCCATCTCGGCAAACAACAACATTGTGCTGGAGACAAGGAAGTCACCTTACAGTCTCTGTGATATCCTTCCCTCTACTTTCCTTGATAATGTAAGTGTATCTGTGGATAGCCCAATGAATGACACAATCCATTACAAATATCTTTGTTTCAAGATGGGCGGTGACGCTGTAAGTGTGGACCAAGCCTATCCAATTGGGCATAGCAGGCGGTCGGGCGACGGTAACGGGTCACATCACAGTCCGACACAATAAGGTTTCTTACGTCCTCTCGCGAGCAGACTGGAAGCTCAAGTGAAACAATGATGAAATTGACGTGTAAGTTCAGTGATTCTGAAGATAGATGAAAAGCTAAGCTAGCGTGTAACGGTGCAGCTGACTGATCGGCAGCATTGAGATTGAATGCGTCCGTATTTCGTAGATAGTAGCGAACGCGGGCGTTGCTCTATTTAAATCTTTCGTCAACAGTAAGTTACTCTCGCGAGTTCCTGCGACCAGAGTTGATTTTATGATGTTCTACAACCGACGTGGATACCTGGGACCGGGTTATTGGCCAGGTTGTCAGCTGCCAAATGGAGTCGGATGGGCAATGATGGATTGGGTACCAATCGTCATCAAGTCGACTCCGCTTACTGCTTTCCTCCAGTCTCGTGTACTTGACTGGACTAGGTAAACCATCCCGCACATTCGTTATAGCTCAGACTGGACTAGGTAAGCCATCCCGCACATTCGTTATAGCTCACTTACTGACGTATGAACAATATTCACCCGTTACTTTCACTCGACGGTGTTCGCCCACAGACTGCGACTTCCCAGAATGATATTTTGCCTCACCAAGCTTGCCCACGCCTCAGGTCCAGATCCCAAGACGCACCTCCGCATGTATTGTGCGACAACATCCACGTTTGGAGAAATAGAGATCAAGACGGCGGACGACTTGACTGGGATGAATGGTCTGTACCTCGTGGATCCACCCTCTGTTCGACCCAGAGTTCTCGGACGATACTATGCCTGACAGGACTGCGAGAGCACTCAAGGCGCGATCACATGTGATATGTTCATCGGACAGTTTGATCATAGTTCGATTTCGTGAAGAGGTTCCGTTGACTGGCTTGGTTGACAACGGCCGAATAATCGACGTGCAATAGTATGGACCTCGTTGGAGACCTGACGCATGTTACACACCTCCCCGTACTTAACCACACTATTCTAATCCATTCATTTCAAGTTATATCGTCGCTCCTCAGCTCAACTACATGGTTTCCGAGTCCTTAACCCCTGGCCGTTTTGCTTCGGGAGTATCTGCGCACTGGATCGTCGGTTCAAGTTATTTAGGTAGAGTCTAGGATTCAGTCGCCACGCTGTTCTAAGCTTGCCTAGTTCGCCTCATACTAGTATCTTTGTTGGCAAGCGTTCTTCGGGGCCTTGCACGATGATCATACACGCAAGTGTCATAACGGATGCGGCTGGGGACCCTGATTTTGGCCCTGAACTACGGCATACGTACCCACCTTTCGTTGAATCTAGGGTCGCACTTATCTAGATTATATTGCAGACAGTACGCCGTTCCTCACGGCAGGCATTCACACCGCACGGTCAGCATTCAACGCTCACATCCATCCTCAGCAACTTGCAGTGGTGACGTTTCCAGACGATTTCGCTTTGAACACGTTGACGTTTGGCACACCCCGGGGCCCGGCGCAGTAAATTAATGTAGCCCATTGGGAACGCCGTTAGGAAGTTCTAAATAGTATATACTCGCCACAGAAAGAGGATACACGCGGACTCACATCGAAATTGAGTTCAGAGCAAGCGGAGGGTAGCCGGAGATACCTGTTTACTTCGGTGGACTCAGCGACCCCGACCAATGGTACATTCGACGTCAACGCCAAGGTGTCGTTCCTTTTTCACAAACATGTGGCCGCTCAGACGACCAAGAAATTTCTGGTGGTGTGGTTAGTGGTCCGTCATCCAATAACAAGGGGGAAATGTGTTTGGCGCATGCTTCAACCCCGAATGCAGCTAACTGATCTTGCTGATTAAGGGGTGCCGGATGGGATTGAATATGGCAAATTTTGCGATTAGAGGGTGAAGCAGAACACCAGGCAAGCTCGAGATCTTTCATGAATTCTTGGAGCAGGACGTCACGGAATCACCGTCGACATGAATGTATGCGCCACTGGCAGGCACAACTGAGGCGGAGATGAGTATACGGCGTTCATCCATATCCGTCCGTTGTGCGCGTGCAACCGCTATGATGAATGAGTGAAAGGAACACGTACAGAAAGAGTATTGATGGATCCACAAACGAATCTCGATCGGTCAGACGTGATCGACGAACCAGCCTGTCGGTATTTGCTTGTGAATACAAGCACCACAGGCGAGGATCCCACAACGTCTCACCACTAACCACGAGTCGTTCTAATAGGATTTAGTAGGTCGGATATTTCTGAAAGAGACCATTGTGAGTATGGTTGCTTAGCAAGAACGGTGAGAGAGGACAACGTATTAGTTGGGTCTGATCATGTAGGAATGATCACTTGGGTCTGACTGCTGAGCTCGGTAGCGTGTGTGGGGGCAAGCAAGGAACCAATTACTGTATAGGCAAAATGATAAGGGCAGGCAGATTCCGAGACGGATCGACCAGGTGTCACTTAGCGTGTCAGGAAGCAGGAAGGCCTAATTTTAGCCTCCTCAAACTGCCAAGGCTTCGAGATCAACGACAGTCATTCTAGCCTAACCTTTGAAGAACATAAGGGATCTAAACCGTACCGGGTGCTCATGCGGATGGAACGCATGCTCAGGGAAAAGGGCCTGGCCGGGAACTAAATTTGGGTGAATGATCTCGAACAAATGAGGACGATGGAAATGGGAAGAAAGAAGGATGTGTGAAGTAAGAAGTTGCATCAATCATGCTTAGGCATGGCGATTATGGACGACATGCGAATCTAACAAAGAAGCACAATCCACCCGGGCTGTGGTGTGGATAATTGGTCTTGATGTACACGGGGAGGGAAACACTACTACTATGCAACAGCAATGCAGGTTACGCATGCAAGGTGTGTTGTATGTGAGTGGATGCATACATATATATGTGCAGATACGACCATTGACCTAACCGTGCATGTACAATACAGTCGCAGCTACACCGTGATCTAACGAGGCCACAAAAGAGGTGCAGTTGGGATATGTGACGGCATGCCAGGTGCGCAAGGTAACAGACAACCATTAATGATAAAACGCACAATGTTAATGGGTAACGTGGGAAATCAAATATATATATATATATCAACAGTACTGGTATAAACGTGACCCGAAGGTGGGCGATGTTCCTGCCGACTTTTGAACAAACCGGATGATAACAATAATTGACATGACCACGAAAGACATTCATAGATCGATAAACATATAGCAGGTCAAGAAGAGAGAGGACAGAAAGAGTAAGGAAAAATAGAAATGACAGCGTAATTCACACGATCACTAGCGATCGCTGTAATCTTCCAGCCTCGGCCGAAGAAGTACTTTCTGGCGTCATGGAAAAGTGGGCTTGGGCTGGTCCCAGGTATATGAAAATGGGACGACCACATTGAAGTCATCTTTACTTAGTTGATTATCTGCGGATTCAAGACCGTCTGGATCGAGTCCATGACTCCATGTTAAATCATCAGTACTGGCCAATTATCCTAACCACCTTTCTCTCACTATGGAGCAAACTGCCAACATGCATATGCCCGACAGCGAAGAGCAAAATCGCACCATGTTTCTTCATTAGTAGTACGCTTTGCGGTCTGTAAGGACCCCGGAGGGTCTTCAGGATCTCATTCTCTTTGAGGATCTTTCATGAAGTGCGACTCTGTGCGAGACGGTATGACCTCAATTTGTATTCTCGGAGGGGCTGGAAACCAGTTCCTTCCTGCGTTCTCAGCGCAAACCAATAAAATGTGCAGTTGCCTTTATTTGAAGCGTTGAAAGCAAATGTTGTACATTCGTCGTCCGGCATTGACAGTAACATTAGTCCGTCGGAGTCGGGAGTAGAGGAACGTGATCGCGGCGGCGGCAGTGTTCCTACTTTAACAGAGTTTAAAAATCCTAGGACAACCTAGAATTCTGTCAACGGTCCTCGGTGTTCGTCCATTCCCGTACGGCGCTGCATGTGATCACTAACCTCGTCCTGGAGAGTGTCGTCGACTTATGAAGCATCATTTCTCAGGCGCTGCTTACTGCAGAGCACTGTTCGGTTGCCACAACTTGCCAGTGGTTCAGGCCAGTTCACACTGGCTTGTCTGAAGGTTGAACTTGAATGTTGAATATGCATGCTAAGCGCTGAGCAGCTAGGAGACGATTTCTTTCCTCGGACTCCGTTACATGACGGTCGCTACATCTACAATCTCAGTGACAACGAACGGCCCGGGATTCGGAGCAATTCGTAAGGCCTGTGAAAACTGTTCCAAGTATATCTATGTCTTGTAGCCTCGTGACGCACTTGGGCCTTTTGGGCTGCAGGTCGTTCGCTGGGCGGTGACTAGAAGTCCTGGTGAGAGTATATGCGTCCTAACCCTGACTTGACTTTTGAAGACTTCTTCCAGTGGAGGCAGTAGGCAATGTTACGGTAGCGGGCGGTTTGAATCACCGGTGAGTTTAACAACACTCTACTTACCAACCCAGTCCTCGCAGTCCTGTACAGCAACGGTCGTCCCTGTACCTAAACTATTATGAGAAGCTTGCTCGCTGGCGCCTGGGACCGCAATATGCATTTTTTGCATTTCGGGAGTAATGCGTGGATTAAAGTTCACATTACTAATAGATTATCTATCGCTGGTTTGATGAAGTGCTCATCGCCGCTCGCCACGTTCTCCCTGTCCGATGGGAAGAACGAAATGGATTATGCCACTGGCGGAACTTAAATATCTCATCAAGCACTTGGTCCGTGGACAGCGGCACTTCGTTGTCCGTCACGTCCATGGCGCTTAAGCCCCGTAACGGTGAGCAGGTGTCGATTCGAGAAGTCCTGATTGACTCACCATTTCTCTTCGTCTCGTACAGTGGAAGGCGTCCATTTCGCTGTTCCCGCGTGCTAATCTTGTTGCGATGAGATGAAACTAAAATCCCCTCGAATAGTCTATATTCTACCCATCAAAGCGTGTGTATGTCACAAAAAATATACTCCTCGGTATCATTTGATCGTGCAACTGGATGTTCTAACACAGGTTGTCGATGTGAAACGTTCACAAAGGTACACTTTATGCAAAGCCTCGCCCTATACCCGATTAAGACATTTGATGGCTGATTTCGATGGCGTTTTCCTGCTGAGCTCTGGACGCCTTAGAATAGCATGGCGATTTTACAGCACGCTCGGTTCGGACGTTAACCGGGGCATAGATCTCAACGAATCGTATAAAAACGCTGAGGTGTTTGTCAGAATGACCAGAGACCAGGATTTAATTCATCCCCGAATATCATGACTGTACAACACTCACCTCTCTCCCTACTATCCGAGATCGGATACCACCTTTACACAGTCTTTCTTTTCACCAAGAATGACGTCCTAACCGCCATTATTCCAGTGGTAGGCATTATGCCATTCTCCCTATGTCGCCGCTCACTTCAAGACCTGTCAGACACTATTTTCTATCGCCTCTGCACCACTGTGCAGCACCTCCCACATCCTGCCCACCCTTTTGTGGGTCTGGATCCATGCTTTGCAGTTTGACCTTGCGAACCAGATCAAGGCGCCGGAAGAAGATCAGGTCAACAAACCATCACGGCCGCTTCCGGCAGGGAGAATTACTGTACGCAACGCGACGATTCTTCGGTGGCTTATGGCCCCGCTATGCCTGGCATACTCCTCGTTCTACAGTATCCAATCGGTGTTTTCCAGCATCGAGATGCAGTTGTTTACATATTGGTACAACGAGATGGACGGCGACAAAAACTGGCTGTCAAAAAACGCCGTTCTCGCCATCATGTACGGTTGTACTGAACTTGGGGGGACCCTCATCGCGAGTGCGTTTACCGTTCGCTATTTGGTGCTAAATCTTATATTCAACTTACGATACCTTTTGCCCTACTTTTCGCGCAAAAAAGGCTGCGATCCCGCTCGAGTCAGTCACACGGCAAAACTCGCGGTACAACTGACTATAGCCGTCTTCACTTCCACCGTACACTGCCAAGACTTTAAGGATGTCGAAGGCGACCGTATCACCGGTCGTTGCACCGTCCCAATCATGTTCCCTGCCGCTTCCCGCGTTGTCGTCGGCCTCGGTCTCCCTATCTGGTCTTACGTCCTCTGTTGTATCTGGGACATCGACTGGTTCTGTACGGCCGCGTTTGTCGCGTACGGATGTTTCGTCGGTGGTCGATTCTTGTTCTTGCGGACGCGCGACGCGGACAAGATGTCGTGCAAGTATTACAGTGTAAGTTCTAGATGGCTGTAGTATCTTTCTCGCCGGTGATACTGACGCCATCCCATAGATCTGGTTCTCGCTGCATCATTTACTACCCGGATACTGGAATCTTTTCCACGATAGCAACGAGATCCAAGCCGATGAACTGCTCCAAAAAACATGGCACCTGTTTTCTGGCACATCACACCAGGTTTTGAGGGGGTTCTGAAACAGGTAGTTAATGGACACTTTGATGCTGGGGTAGCGGAGGAGTTTGGTTTTAATGTCACGTAGGCGCGCTATGGTACGTCAGCAACTTTAATCTTTTCTTATTTTTTTTGTACTGCGGGAATGGTTATGAAATATACGGTATTATGATATATCAGACTTCTGGAAACTGCGGTGAGGCCCAGTGAGGTAGCAACCCTCAAAGGCAGGTGAACGGGACGTGTGCATTGAAGAGGGGAAGTCAGCCCTTGGCACCCTATATATAGGTAAGGACGGAATGCACCGTAGTATTGCAGTGAATGGAACATGAGTATGTGAGTGATGATGTCGTACTAGTAAGCCAGTGCCTTACAACCTCCTAGCTTAACGGAGATTTGATGTGTCCTTGCAGAGAATTCGTATACTTGAATATCTTGTGGCTTAGCAGTATACTACAAATTTGATAAGATGATGCGTCACATTCCATTTCTCTCACTTTGAGCGTTGCTACAATGTGTAATCACAGCCTGAGTCAACATACTTCAAGGTGGCTGTGCTCTGGTTGATACTTCCTCAAGCTGCCTTCCCATTCTTGAACTTTGATTCGAACGGACCTGTATTTGGACAACTTGCGATCACATTGTCTCAGCTGGAACTCCTGTACCACTCATAGCTCTGAGTAGCTGAGAATTTGCTCAGCCGAGGAACGGCATATAGTACCAATTTCCACCGAGCCCATCGGAATCACACCTTACCTCAGGATACCCGTCAAGGTACTATCCAGTATATCAGCACAGGAAAGACTACTCTACATGTGGCGTTACCGTTGAGTACACGTTTCTATTATTCTATCAATCTGACCGTCCGGCTTATCACCACTAAATTAACTCAAAGTGACAGGTCTTCCAGAATATTCAGCAAGTCGGTGGCCGGACCGGTCCCACGATACATTTAAGTTACCCGAGTCTTCCAACGTTCCAGGAACTCTGTATTGCCTTGAATACTCGGTGCTCGGAGGCGCCCACATGGGCTGCGCTTCATTGCTCGGATCGCTATCAGAATCTATGTGGTGATGGCATGCCCACGTTCCATACCCGTGCCACAGTCAGCCTCTGCTTTGAGCTTTTGCAGTTCACGTGCCTCGGAGGATCATTCGTATGGTTCGTGAAGGTACAAGTGGACAAAGTACCAGCAATATGATTCCTTCGGTTTTTCTCTCTATCTGCAAGCAGCAGGGAGGGAAGCATGTCAATAATCATCAAGCAAGAGAAACAATGATGCTTTGGGCACCATATATCCGGTATATCGTTCAGCCATTTAATTGTTATGTAACTCGGTTTATTTATCGATGCGAGATTATCCCGTCAGCTCGAATTACCAGTGTTGATCCTGAGGAAAGTAGCACCGCTTCTCACTTCCGGCGAGCACGAGACACCGTGTAGAACCTTTTTCTCCTTCAGGGATCCTTCAAGGCACTCGGTTTGGACAATAACCGGAACACCCACCTCAATGAAATGTATAAGTACACTCAGATATCTGGATCAGAATGACCAGAGACCAGGTTTCCATTCATCCTAGAACATCATGACTGTACAACGCTCACCCCTCTCCCTGTTATCCGAGATCGGATACCATCTTTATACCCTCTTTCTTTTCACCAAGAACGACATCCTAACCGCAATTATTCCAGTGGTACGCACAATGTTGTTGTTCCCGTGTCGCCGCTCACTCCATAACGTATTATTATCAGACATTGTTTGCTATCGCCTCCGCTCCACTATGCAGTGCTTTCCACCTCCCGCCTACCATCGTGTGGGTCTGGCTTCACATTCTGCAGTTCGATCTTGCGAACCAGATCAAGGCGCCGGAAGAAGACAAGGTCAACAAACCATCGAGGCCGCTTCCTGCAGGCAGGATTACTCTGCATAATGCGACGATCCTCCGATGGCTCATAGCTCCGCTCTGCCTGGCATACTCCTCGCTTTTCAGTATCCAATTGGTATTTGCCAGCCTTGAGATGCAGTTGTTCACCTTTTGGTACAACGAACTTGATGGCGACAAGAATTGGCTTTCAAAGAATGTCATTCTTGCTATCATGTATGGTTGTATGGAGCTCGGAGGTACTCTCAGCGCAGGTATATTCATTTGCTTTCTACCGTTCTATGATCGTCCGGTCGGCTCACGATCCCTTTCTGTCTTCCCCCCCCACGCATGAATCCAAAAAAGGGTGCGACCCGTCTCGAGTCAGTGAAACTGGAAAACTCGCTGTCCAATTGACCATCGCCGTCTTCACCTCCACCGTGCACTGCCAAGACTTTAAGGACGTCGAAGGCGACCGTATCACTGGTCGTCGTACCGTCCCGATCATGTTCCCCATCACCTCCCGCCTTGTCGTCGGCCTCGGCCTCCCTATCTGGTCTTACGTCCTCTGCTGTATCTGGGACATTGACTGGTTCTGCACGATCGCGTTTGTCGCGTACGGATGTTTCGTCGGTGGTCGATTCTTGTTCTTGCAGACGCGCGACGCAGATAAACGGTCGTGCAAGTATTACAGTGTAAGTGCGAGCATAGCCGTGGTTCCTGTCTTCCGGAAATACTGACGGTCCCCTGTAGATCTGGTTCTCGCTGCATCACTTGTTGCCTGGATATTGGAATTATTTCCATGACAGCAACGACATCCGAGGCGGGGAACTGCTTCAAAACACCTGGGAACTGTTTTCTGGTAGATCACTTTTAAAGGGGTTCTGAAATAAGGATGATGGGCCAGTGCCGTCGGCCCGGTGTTGGCTGGAAGAGCTAGGGTCTCGATCTTGAGATCCCTATCACAGAATGAATCTCATCACGTTCCGTCCAACCTCTACACTGTTTGTATCACACCCTGTATGCTACATATCTAATAAACTCTATCTCGTATCGATACAACGAGTCGGAATCGAATACATAACCAATCAAAATGAATGTCAGGCACCCCACGGGGCCATCGTCTAGGACGTCGGTATCGCTCATCAGCTGGTCATCCTCCATGTCACCCACGTCACAAACACAGCCAAGACAGCACTCCAAATACCGAAACTAATTTGCACGTCTCCCGAAACGCCGTTTGTAAATCGTCCCGGAATGCCGCTCTCCGTCACGATCGGTCGCGCGGCAAGAGGTACACCCCCAACCCCAGTACCCCGGGCAGGTGGGAGCGATGCAGGTGGCGGCTCCGCAATCACTAGCAACCCCGGGAAAAGTCATAAACAAGCATAGGACATATAGAGAAAGCAGAGACGTACTCGGAAAACCCTGGTGGTCCCGCTCTGCCTGGTGTTTGTCGTCACATAATTCTTTACCTGCACTGGCATCGACCGTGGAGAGTAGGCCTACCCGAGGTGGATTTTGGGACGGACGCATGAGCGAGCCGTAATAAAATGCGGCCAATACACTGAAATCAACCGGGTGAGAATTGAGTGACGTTAAACAAGGCATTCATTTCGGATGCCCGAAGGTTCCTTCTGGAGATGCTCTCGCAGGGGATGCAAATCATATTGGATGCCCCACGTCCAAATCAAGATAGCACTCTCCACGACAAGGGTACAGATCCAACATGGTAGCCGAAATTCCCAAATGCGCAAGGTTATAAGACGAGGATCCACCCGCATTATGTCCACGACGATCATATACAGGGCATCCGCATCCATATTAAATAACACGTAGAAAGGAAAAAAGGTACCCACCCCTTCAGGAATGGATCTCCCAAGTTCCAGCTATATAGGTACCCAGAACCACCCGAGACAGGGACGTCCGTCGGCACCACATTCGCAGCACAAAGGTCAGGGTCTCCACGACGTACTTCGCTGACAAAATCACGAGGGTCGACGGGAAAAAGTCTACCACCAATCTGGAATTCAAGGATGTGTGGCGGAGAACAGGCAAATCGTGGCCCTCCGAGGATAGAGTGGATCTGTGCAACGACATCAGGGGGACCACGAATGAGTGAGTTGCCCTATTCACATGCCAGGTTTATGATCGACATGATGAAGTACAGAACACGAATGACCGACCGTATCAATCAGCGCCGAGAGGGAAATGTTCGGAGCCGACATTTTGGACTTTTGCAACTTGACACCATCGAACCAGACATCATCCAGTGGTATCTCCCACGCTACTGGGTACACCTATTCATCGGGCTATACGTGAGCGGCTATACAATTATCGCCTGGATCGACGAACCTCGCCAGGAGCATCCGATGGGGGGTTCAATCCACCCTGGGACGGGGGATAACCGCGTACGTTCACCCACGTCAAACTGTCGCTGTGTACAGATGGCGGCAGCTGCCCGATAGAGAGCATCCCTTGATTTCCTCCGATTTCAATCGTATCCCGCTGGAGGGTAATCGAGAACATCGGAAAGTCCAGGATCCCCTGAGCCACGAGGCGTGGGATAAGTGGTCCATAGGTCACAATGGTCGACTGGAGCGCAGCCGTTGTGGTCATGGTTCCCATGGAACGCACAAGCGGCATTCCTGCGTCATGACCTGTGTCGTTTTTGAAGAACCAGCGCATAACGAGGTTTTTGAGACGTTCAGGAAAGCGAGAATTGACGTCCATGGCTTCTGAAACCACGTCACGATGCACCATCGCACTCCCGCTGGCATTCTGATTCTGGGACAGATCGATCCAAAAGAGGCTTGTGAACCTACATCAATATTGGGCAACTCGACCTTTGATAAACGACCACCGTACCTATTAAAAGGGAATCCCAAGCCAAAAATACCCGCTGAGCCTGTCTGGAGGACGGACGTGTTCGTAGAATTGATCGCGGCAAAGTACTGATCTTGTAAACCAAGTCCAGCCAGCGAGACGAAATCAGACCCAATAGGCCCTTGGGAATAGGTACCAGTCTTGGAATCCCCGTATATCAACGTCGCATCCCGGTGGGCGGGACGAAAACTTGACTGTGGGTACAACGGTACTTTTTTGGATGGACACGATTCCTGACACGCATCAGACAGGACCCATAGATCGGAGGATCCCGTGTCTATCGAGAGGAAAGTGTCAGCACGTTATTTTCGAGACCAGAGGACGAGCGTCTTACCCAACACGACAGGCAGTGACGTCCCCCCGACCTGTATCAGGACATTGTATGTTCTGGTGACGAACATGATCAACGTTCAGTAGACAGAACACGAAATGAATCAGTACATGTCCTCGAAATCACCAAGGCCGATGGATCCGGTGTTCACGGAGCGCCGCCAGCGTTCTGACCTCGGTCTTCGGACGATGGGAACATGAATACTTCCAGAAGTATCCTTCGTCTCGGTTGCATGTGACTGACAACCGACGAGCAAGGACACAAGCGCGAGGGCGTGTCCAACGCGAAAACTGCCCATTCCGACACCGTGAGCCAAGAGGATAAATGACGCAAACCCAGGGATTGCGCCGAGCTCTGGAGATCGCCTGCGAGGGAAAATAAGTTGTAAACGAAGGGATGTTGTGCAACTGGTCGGTGCGCTCCGCGTCTAAATTGCTAGGTCCTGACATTGAATCCATGACCTGGTAGGAACTTTGGAATGCCAATCAAACTGAAGTCCCACAACTTACCACGTGACTCCTCACGCTCCACGCATCTTGATAGACGTAAGAAATCCATACATTGGCCATCCAGTTGACCATATTGATACTGAAGGTAGAAGACAGTGATCAGGCTAATACACGAGGGTAATGAAAACACGGAGGAATACAGCCCTGCAGCTACTCGTAGTGGGTGAATGACCATCATCGCATCATGGCGTCGTAACCAGACTGCCCCCATTGACAAGGTGCCCGTACAGGGGATCATTCGACTCAGTTGAGTGTTGTCCCATATTGAAGTCGGGAGTAAATATCGAAGTAACATCCACAGCGTTATCACCAAACATGCTCATCACCTCTGCTGGAGATGACATGTACACGCTCGGATCCATTTCGATGGTAGTGGGTGTGTCCAAGAACGAGGGCAGTGAAAGTGATGAACGCCGGTTGGTACTTAGATACTGACTAGCTGACCCGCCAGTAGCGGAGGTCGGAGAGAACGGTGGGCAGACCGATTGAGGATTCGTTAGGCCGACAGCAGGATCAACAATGAACTCGGATGGCGAAAACGCCTCTGGGCTGCTATGGTGGGAACTACCATCACTCCCGGTCCCCTTCGCCACGCTGGGGGTCTTCTTGCGCACGGGTCTTATCCACGGTGGTCGTTTGTTTGATTGTTCCTGGGTGTCAGGCCGAGACGGCTCAAGATGTATTTGTGTAACTAAGCAGGCAGGTGAGCCATGATAATTGTATCAGGACAAAAAATCAACTCACGGCGACACAATTCTTCCATGAGATCCCCTGACCTCTGGCCACACACATACCTCCCACTGAAACGTCGCAGCAATCCAACAGATGATCGAAGGGCCTCGAGCGCTGGTTGAAATAAGGGCTGGAGTTTCTCGCTCCTGCAGTTGATTAATACTGCTAGGAGGGTACGCCCAGCCTGAGTCAACTGATGGATGACGTGGACCCCGTCTGTGGAAGATAATTGGTGACCACACGGAACATAGAACATCAAAGTTAACCCACAATATGTCATCAGTCCCTTGGCTGCAACCTGCATGTAGGACGAGATGATCTGCAACGCACACGCGTGGGCGGCGGTCATGGCTTCTCGTTCAATCTCACACGGTTCTTCCTCTGCGGCGCCGCTGTAGACCCTCTCCGCCACGAAATTGGAGAAACGGTGCCTATGAATCAACATCCGAACATACTGTTCAGCGCAGTGGAGTCGTACTGCCTGCGTGACCCGAATGACATCATCACTAGCTAGTGTTTCCGATGTATGGGCCCAATATGGTGGTATTGAGTAGTGAATTTTATCCAGTAAACCTTCTTCTTCCCGTAAATCTTTTGGTCGCATGTGGCCTGACAGCATTGCGGCGGCACGCAACAAGAAAGGTGAAGAGTCCCCGGTTCGATGGCGCGGTGGTGGAATATCCAACACGGATTCCATGACGACCATGATCCGTATCGTCGCAACGAACGCGCTCATTCGACTTTCTGTGCCGGTGGGCTGCGGTAGCATGCCATCGCGGGTCACGAATTCATCGTCGACAATCGCGGGCTCCCCAATATCGCAGTCCCGTAGGCGAATCATGGGTGGTCTGCCGAAGTAGGCCGATAGTTGCTTGTCCCATAGGTACACGCACCAAAACGTTCGCTTGCGAACCTCGTCTTCAATAGGGTCGAAGAGATCATACGTGTCCGCCGAACGGTGCAAACCGGCGTCTATAGACACTGTGATGGCCTCTGATAGTAAAGCTGCAGCCTTGGAAAGCTTTCCCAGCCCTACTGCGTAGACAGCGGCGATCAAGTGCGCCTGGATGGTATAATGTGTTGGCCTGTCCGCAATAGGAAGTGTACGGAGACGGCCGAAAAGTTCAAACCACTGTGTGCCTGCCGATACACCCTCACTAGGATCCGACCGGACACGGGGGTCATCGATGTGGCGTGATGCAAGACAACAAACGGAGACGATAAAGGCAGCGAAACCAGGTTCAGCCCATTTCCGAGGATTTCCATAATCCTGATGGTATGGATGAGCAAAAGAAAGGCACAAATGAAATTCGACGGACCGCCAGGAATGTGGGGACATGCAGAAACGGCAAGAGGTAGTAGGATGTACACAAATAGCACTGTACCAAACTGGTCGCGCCATGATTAGAAGCCATCAAAGATAAGAGAAATGGGGTAGAGATCACCTGTCCATCAGTTCTGGTACAATGTATGAGGTTGTAAGTCTCCAAAGAGCTTCCGGGTTGACGTCAGTTCGTCGGGGCGTTCGGTTGGGAAACCATGTAGTGGTATTGGAGGGTGATTGTTTACCAGCCCAGCTCGGATCAGGGCTGCTCTTGTCCACCTCGGACTTGACGGGCGCATGGTTCTCCACTAAGAGATCAAGGAGAGGTAGACCAGATGTTTCACCTTGCCATCGTGTATACCCCTCGTCATCGAAGTAGAGATATGAGGCATGCATTCTGGAAGTCTCCTCGAGAGGTTGCTCGGTAGACCCATTTTGTGAGTGAGAAGGTTGCCCCATAATGGAGCGAAATGCTGTAGTAGGGCTTTCTTGTCTTGGGGAACCCCTTGGGGGGTGAGTCGTAAAATGAGTTGATGGATTTGTAAGTGGGAAAACATGCAGAGATGGGGGAGGGACGCCCGAGGGAAAGGTGTGGTTCATAGAAGCAAACGTGGACAAAGGACTGGCGACATTTGGATCCACCGTGAGATGTTGGGGGCTCAGACCCCCAGTTGCAAAGACGGCGGGAGGAATAGCTTGAATAAGGGTCTCAAGTTGGTGCATCCTGTCCTCGAGGGTAGCGGTGCGCCTAGGAGAAGCTAAGATGCGTGTGACTAAGCGTGGTGCCTGTGTGTACGTACTTTGATTTGTGGGGATGCGTGCGTTTACCCGGCTCTTCGAAAGTACACGGTGAGCTGGCGGTCAAGCAAGCCTGGCAAGGATGTCCCTCGTCGCATTTAATCCTTCTGCGTCTGCAGACGGTGCGATAGTAATAAGCACGATGGAGTGGAATGTGCTTGTGGAACTCACCGACACCGATCACACGCCCTAAGAGGAGCGTCAGAGAAGCGAGACAAGAAAAGGGTGTTCCTGCTCACCTGCTCAGCTTGAATCTGCGCTCCTTGAGAATGGAGGTCGAGGGCTTTTCCTGGCCTTCTTGCACTGGAGACATGGACAAAGTGTTGCACGAAGTCGAAAAGTCGAGAGCCGATGGCTGCTGAAAAAGCAGGAATAAGTACTAGTCCAACTCATCAGCTTAACATCCTGCACCGGCGCCGGGCCGAACCGGCATTTTCCGTTCATGAACCATATCGGGATATCAATTACAACCCATTATTGTCCCTGAAACAGCCGTGGGCCATGCAGTTATCGCCATGAACTGGCCTGTCCGCGAACCAGAAACCAGATCGTCGCGATTAGACCTGATAGAACTCCTTCTTCATCCCTTTCTAGCATTTGTTGCAGTCTACTTGGCTGTTCTCCGATCAACAAGACCCAGCCTTGTGGTCGAAGATGACTTGCATTCGTTCATACATAGCCTTGCGGGACGCCACCAGGGGTCTCGACACCATTTTCAGTTCCAAAAGACGTGAAACTGGTTCCATGCCCGGAATCTGTCTGTGGAATGAGCCAGTGATGCGGTCATGGTATATCACAATACTCCGCGGACATGACCAGGCATTAACAAAAGGCGCTGTGAACTTGTCCGGCTTTCAATCCGAGGCCGCCCAGTTCCTTGGACCGAACTTTCATTACGCATGAGCGGGACCTCGGGCCCACAGCTTCTCTGCGGCCCAGAAGGGAGTTAACACAACACGAGCCTTTAATTTTGAGTACGCTGCGCGATATTGGCCCGAGTTCGGAACAATAGTTGAACACTGAATCTACAGAGAATTGGCTAACATTTATTAGGCACAAACAAAAGTAAATATGTTGCCAGCTCATGATCATATAGTAAGGAAAATATATAACGGTTTAAAGATCAAGAAGTCGTACGAAATGTGGGGGAAGGACTGCAATTAATTGGCCCGAGTCACAACTTATGGCACTTACATCTATACTGACCCAAAATACCATAATGTATATAGCGTACTATAAGAAACATGTTCTGTTGTCAAGGCAAAGTGGTTTGAATGTCCTGTGTCACAGCGGGACGGATAGAGCCGTCCCGAGTTCATAATAAGAAATCCGGACATGTAGCCACGTCGATTATCATCGATGAAAGGGATACTGGCGGTGTTTGAGCAGTCATCTGGGTCATGGGTATGGGATTGGCTTCGACGAGAAGCTGGAACGTCAGCCCAGTGACTCTCCGGGTCGCCGCTCGCGTATCTCTGCGAAGTCAACACACACGTGCGCGGTTTTCAGGGATAAATAATCATACTGGCACCGTGGTACGTCCAGAAAGCGGACACTACTAGTAGAGTGTGCAACACTGGCAGTGGCAAGCTTCACCGAACAGCTTATAGTAGCGCGCTGCAAACTGATACAATGCAACTTAAAGAGCACCTGTATTCAGATAGAGGGGGTTAAACAGCTGGCGCTTGACCATCTTCTTAGTGTCACCTGACGCAAGTTTCATAAATATTGTGGTCGCCAATGGCACAAGGTGCTTACCCCGCAATGATATCGGATTAACTTCTTAGCACCGAGTGGAACCCTGTAGTTCAATTATTACCTAACTCATTTCTGCTGATCAAAGAAAACTGGCAGGTCTTGGCTAGTTTTTCGAGACCCCGGACGTATCGGAAATCTGTTTTTTCTTGCCAGGATACTTGTGGCACGTGTCCCGTTTTGGCTGAAATCGCTCTCGAGGGAGTTCATGTTCAACTGATCGAAAGTACGCCTATCAGTAGATGCGACCAAGGTCATGATTTGAATCCAGTAAAGAGCGTCCCTTAGATGCATGTTGATATGTCAAAAGTGATGGTCCGTCAAAAGGGTGCAGACGGACTAGTCGGGGGTCAGGGTGTGCCAATTTTCGGATGGACATCCGCGTTCATTATTGGTGCCAGCGGTTGTAAAATATGACCGAGGTTCAAGTTAATTCTGTGGCTCAGCCTTGAGATCCCGAGCCGCACGATGCACACCAATAACACCACTTACGTATTGCCCGGGATTCGGTTTGTCCCGAAGTCTCTTCCTGTTGTACATAGCGAGTCAAGGATCGTCCACAAGCCTGCGGATTATTCTAACAACGGCGCACCTTCAAGGCTCCAAATCCCTTTTCCAAGCCCACCCCTCGTTCCTGACCCGCTTCTTTTGGAGATTGCATCACTTCGGGAGGACTCGGGTACCACATATCCATCTTCCGAGTCTTCGCTTTCCATACGATGAGGCACGAGGACGTCTTCTTAAGTCGGGTGGAAACAGCTCCAGCCTTGAGAACCTCCGCCGTAGAAGTACCGTGCTCTCATCTATCCGGATTGCCAAATCGATCGTCGCTGGCCAAGTTTTCGTGGTGCCAATCGAATATATCGTGAAGCGCGATACGCATTATCGCCTCTTCCGCCGTCTCTCTCGCTCTATGGCATTCAAGGAGAGTAGAAAGCCACTCGTTCCGCCGAAAACAAGAATCAGTTTTTCCAAGACAAAATTATAATTTCTTCGCGTTGACTGCACACGACTCGCGCTGATTTCGGGGGTCTTGACGGAAGATTTACCGGTTGATGGTCCAATGGCTCGATAATACGGGACCACGAAAACAGAATGATCGGTGCTAATGATGAAGCCCGTTACCAAGTCGCAACGTCGTTCATATCCCCGGAAAGCGATCGACAGGTTTGGATTTGGTTTGCGTCTCGAATGTAGTGGTATAGCAATTAGACCAAGTTGGCCGCGTGAGTGCTAAGCTATGAGCGTGGAACGACACGTGTACCATCGGGAGATTTTATATTTTATTAATCGTGTCCTTATCGTCAAATGCGATCACAGGGTTGGAATAAACGTGGAACGGTGCGCACATCAATTTGCAAATGTGAAATCCCCGTTGTACGAGAATTCGCTGAAGTAATGACATAAGTGTCCTTAGATGGCCACAAGGCTGAGTGAGCATACACTGGGCCCCGTCACCCCGATCGTTGACCCACATTTTTCAAAACACTCACTGGAAAGTGAGATTGTGATAACATTGGCATCAGGGCTGCGGCGGTAAACAGTTCTTCCTTCCAGAAGTAGCATCACCTCGGGGACGCGGGAGGCATCCACATGCCCCCGATCTCAAAAGTAAAGCCCAGCAAAGCTCGTGTGTAATCTCTACTAAACAGAGACGGAACGTCATATGACTCTTAGAGCGGTTCTTTGGTAACCAGTGCGGTGTTGGAGCGCCAGCGGATTCTGGCGAAGAATGGATAGCAGAGGAGGTGGAGAATAAAACCGAGAGGGTGGTGGTTGAGCATCATCACAGACGCCGAGTGTGATGGATGACATGTCAATGGTAAAGAGGGTTGCTTCTGTGCAAGACCGATACGACCAAGCAGCCCAAAAACGCAAGACTTCGAGCAACAGCCTTTGACTGCGTAGAAGCACCGTGATTTGATGGACGACCCCGTGGCGAAGCGCAGCGGTGGCTCACCGTGACCGTTACCCCGAGCACAACCACAGTAATATTCTGGAAGCCAAGGACTATGAGGATCGCGCCCCTGCATGGGCTTGCACTCAAACGCACCAGTGATAGTTGCAACAGATCATTCCTCGGAAACCACCGCGACACTGAGGACCCGATATAGTGATCGATAACAATCGAAGATCTCTTGCAGTCATGCGCTATGCCTCCGAGGGTCGGGCCTCGTGAGCGATACCATGGTTCGATAGACCTCTACACGTGGTCCGCCACGAAAACAGAAAGATGGTCCAGCTCTCGGAATGGAGTTTCGAAGACGAAATATGGAGCGAAGCTGACCGGGACAGGGCTCAGGGCCAGCCTACCAGGGAAGGACATGCCACTACGGCTACCCCCGGCTGAGAAGGGAGTGCTCTTGCGTTGTTTCAATGTGAGTAAATATGGCTGAGTTGACGCTACATTCGTTGTAGGACATCAATGAAAGTGGGGCGGACTAAAATTTGGGCTCACACAGTTTTGCCGAGGCAGCCCTTCGATGGATCGAGTATATTCTTTGGTCGACATAATCGGAACCCACGTACCAAGGAGGGGAGCCTTGCAAACAGAACCATAAAAAATATGGCATGGGAGGTGATCATGTGTTGCCTGGCAATACCTGCTTCCTGAGTTCGGGAGAGCCAAAAGAAATGGCTTGCATTTCACGGACTCCATGAAGCGCATCACGACTCTTCAATATTACGTGGGTGGGACGGCGCAGGAGGATCGGAAAAAAAGGAATTTGCGACAGGATGTCAAAAATCTATTCCATTTTTCTTTTCATCAACAAGCCTGAGGATAGCTAGGGAAGGCGTTACGTGAGGGGCTTGGGGACAATTTTTTCCGAGCCTCCTCGCGATCTCCAAGTGCGCTTACCAAGTTTTTGTGACCCGGACTATCATACGCTCCACCAGCCGCAACCACCATCGATGATGTGCGCCAAAAGAGTTACACAGATGACATGACGATGTACTCAGCTCTATCATATTAGCTCAGCTTTCAAAATGCTGACGCACTGTAGTTTGCGAGGACTCAATTCTGGTTTTCTCACTCAGTTACTTAGTGCCAGTGGCGACCCGACAAAAACTGATATCGCCTACTATACTCCGACCTGACCGACCAACTCGGAGGCTGCAGCCAATAGAGAACCAGTGTGACATGTGCTGCACCCACATTGAAGGACAGTGGGATGGCGTTATAACGGTTCAGTGGGGCGTAAAATCACTGATTTGCAATGATCCGCGCACACCTGATCTGGCAATGTCGTATCCAATGAAGGAACTGACGGCTTGCCTCATTAGACGGTCTGGTCACCAGACTACTACTGATCCATCACTAATAAGAGTCAATATTCAATATTCAATAATGTGTTGTCGCTCCCTCCCGATGGCATACATTGAATCCGAGTATTGCATGCTCACATAACTCTCAAGTTCCGGACAGTCCGTATGGCTTCTTGACGGCAATGTCCTGCACGATCGTTCTGATCCCGGCGGCATCCCGGTGTAATGTTCAAACGGGAGGTCATGACCAGTTAAGTGCTAATAATGGCGGCGATAACTTGATGACGGATGTGGATGTGCGACGATTCAGATCTGCCACGGGCAATGGAATGCGTTGAGGTTGGGCGTGAGTGGAAAACTCTCCATCACTTCGTTCCAACTGATCCTTAAGGGTCTCTCACGGACAAACACCGCGGGTTGGCAAAACGAACATCGCAAAGTCCCGTATCACACTCCCCGCGGTATGATCGATTACCCGCGGTGTGAAACTTGAAACCCGCGGTACCGTCGTGCTACATGCACCACTGGCTTTCGATGTCATCATCTACATTTCATTCACTGTTATACGCTGCCTGTATGGGGATACAGTACCTCGTCTACCATTTTCTTCCCTTCCCGAATCCACACGTTCCACGGCGCACTCCGTCCGACTCTGAGTGTTCCACCTTGCGGTGCTTTGCGCTGACCCGACAGTTATCCTGCAGACATTCAGATGCCCCAACTCGCACCGATTCAGACTAGGCAAGAAATCCAACTGCCTCGAGTTATTCAACCGTTTCTTCTACTCGGGCTAGATATATATCGAGTCCGGTTAAGTGACCAAGATCTTTGCGATATGCCTAATAGGCTCGAACTTACTAGTAGGGCCATAACTCATCTGGCAGCCATCGCATCATCTTATGACGCATCCATGCCTCAACTCCGACTGCAGCGTCCAAATAGCCTGTTGCTACGCGTGAAGTGTAACAGCTGTCGGGTGGATGTTACCATCATGATTACCGACGGTTTCCGACTCGGACTTACCCAATAAGCCACCTCACGGTGCGAGTTTCCGTCTTGTAGCTTTCAAGCTCTACGGTAGCGCTTGGTCTTATTCATGGATATGCGATCTTTTTGAGTCTCTAGCAACAAAAAATTAGATAACCATTATATATACAACTTGCAGCTTGTCCGCTCTCGTACATCAAAAAAGGAAGGACGTTACACAAATAAATAAAACTTACAAAAAATCATATATTTTCACTGAAAGCATCAACGAAACAGAATACCACTTGCTTTCAGCGATCGTCCTGATGGCGACTAAACGATAGAGCGAAAAAGCATCTAAAATGTTAAGTCCCTTGATCGTCCATGTCAACTTTACCCGATCGCCCCGCGTTAGCGACTCCCTCAACCTCGCACGGGCTCCTCTCACACGCTATCGTGCTTGTACTCGCCTTCGTGGGTTTCAGAATCGATGTGCGCCATCGAGATGTCGGCTTTGCTCTCGGTGAACGTGGTGATGTGAACTTGCATTCTAAGCCTTCCGGAGTCGCCGCTCATGTCCGAAGACGCGAACCGTAGGTTTGACTCGGTCCGATTAGCCAAGCCGGCGCGGATGATGACCATGTAAAACGTGATGGAGATGATGGGTGGGATCTGGTAGTCAGCAGAAACGTACAAGTGAGACCATTTTTGATCATCAGGCAGAGACAGACAGAGCGGCTTACCATGTACAGAAGTACATATTGAAAATTAGATTGACATAGAAAACAAACCAATCCTGCGAGAAGGGTGAAGGAGTAAATCAAGCCAGCATCAATGATGATGTACAACATGGGCCGAAGTTGAGATTTTCCCGGGCCATACATTCTCCTGGCCTTTCGATCGACATACCAGATACGGCAAGCCAACAGAGCTTGTACGAAAGAAATTCATAAGTACCATTCAACATCCACGAAAACCCGACGACGTACAGGTCGCCAGCAGGTTGGTCGCCAGTGATGATGCGACAAACGACGTGACCCACTGCAAGATATACCCAGTAAAGATTTCGTCATTCCGCGCGCGCGATGCGGTATATGTGCTTGCAATTCCAGTCGCTTCAGAGGGGCTCGTCAATGATTTCAGTCCACCCAAAACTGTGGAACACGTACCACCGATGGCACACCAAAATAGCACAGGCAAGATCATGATGAGTTTAGATTGCCATGCCACATAACAGCGGTAAAGCTGGAATGATATTAGCGGATGGCGTTCGCCTGGAACACGAGAACCTACGATAACGCCATTCCCTAGGAGCATCTGAGCAGTAAACAGGTAGCTCATACATACGAACGGCCATTGCGACATGTCTGAAAAATACTGAATAGCTCCTCCTGTATGGCCGTGCTGCCAAAATACAAAGGCTTGCACGAGCCTAATGATATTGAACACAAAGTGCTGTGCATCCAGTCATGTCTTGTTCGATGCACATCGATGAAAAATGAGAGACACGCACTGCCGTGCTCAACAACATCAACAAACACGCGACCGTAAGCATCTTACGGTTCACGTAACGAGTGCATCGTCGAGACACCAAGGCCCAGATCGTTCCTGCGAACATCAACAAGGAGAAACCTTGCGCCCAAGTAAAACGTTAGTATATTTTTACCTGCGAATCGTTGTATAACGAGATTTACCATACAATACTCCTTCCAGCAGCGCTGACAAGAGTTCAGCCTCGCCCAGGGCGATATCCGTGCCGTGCATATTTCAGGACCAGCAGGAGACACGTGCGAAACACCGGCAAGGCAAGAGAAGCAAATGAAGAAAAAATGGAGTATAAAATTGTGTGAAAAGGCGCAGAATAAGTAAGTAGGGGAGGTAGAAGGGAGGGAGACTCTGAGAGAGCCAGCTGGCATTCCCGACAGCTTCGGGCATCTCCTGGTATCGCAACAGATACTACATAGGAAAGTGTGGGGCAAATCGCGATCGTCGGGAATTGTGAAACTCATCTTCAAACACATAAGTTTTAAGGAGCGTTTAGGCACGATGGATAATCCATTTTCTCTTATCAAAGAAACGATAATAAAATACTCGAGGCAAGTTGCTGTAAAAAACCTGAAAAAAATTAGATGTGTAGTAAGGAGAGAAAGATCAATACTAAATACCACGATACTACTAGTATGTGGTATGGGCGTTCTTCTTCTTCTTTTGAGTCAGATCCGAGAAGAAAGGTCACAGAAACTCATGCCCTGGTCCGACTGACAAATGATGAGAGAAATGGCAACGCAAAGCACCATGTCAAATTTTGTAATCTACGGCAGGCCGGAGCTTTCCGGGCCATCCTGGTGCCTAACTATCTTATGACATCGAGTAAAATCCTCGAGGTCGACTGTGACAAAGTCACCATCGACTCATGCAAAATAAATATATAGAAAACATGGTTAGTTCCGTAGCACCTCCTACCTAAGTACTCCCGTCCATGCGATCTAAAAGCAAAGAAAAACAAAAAAGTCCAAATCATGTAACTATGATTACTACTGATGTGGTAAGGAAAAAAAAACACTAGTATAAAAAGAAGAAAAAAGAGTGATGAGGGGGGATGATGATGCAAAAGTAGTACAACAATAGCGTCAGATCCCACCCAGACGGATCTATGATGCAAAATCCACCTATCCAAAACAGCACGTAACTTCATACCGCCCGTCCCCCTACCCACGATTGCCCACTCTCCGGTCTTGGCGATGTCTCGTCTAGACGGAAACCCTCGCTTTGAAACGCCCCCTCGCTTGGATACGTCTGGAACCTTTGCGATCCAGATCGCGTGTCAGACGCCGGCCGCCGAACCTGCATCTCAATCGATTCTGGAGATGAAAACCCCATAGAAGATGGTAAACGTGTATGACTCGGCCCCAGCCCCGGCGGTATCGACGTCGGAGACGACCCCCGTGAGGGCCTAATCTGCCCATCAGAAAAAGAGAAGAGCGAAGGGGGTATCGGAGAGGGTATCGGGATATCGTTTGAAGAATAATATGACGCGTGTGGGGACAGGGTCGCAGGGACGGCTTGATCGGCTTGCGTATCCATCGTCTCTGATGATCCTACCTGGATGAATGGCGGTTGCATGGTCTGGTCGAGCGCATCATCGGTATATCCCGCCGGACGTTTTTCGCTGACGTCCGACTCGGGTGATGCTCGCATTGGCTCGTACACGGGCAAGGCGATTTCGGAGGTTGATCGGGCATGTGGCTCGCGGAACATGGGTGCTGTCTCGAGATCTGAGGCGTGTATGTTCTTGGACGCTTTGCGGTGCCGAATTCCCAAACGATCTTTCAGATCCCCGCTTACCCACATCTCCCGAACAATCTCCTTGTCTAGTGGGGCGTATGCGGAGGAGGCAAACTTGTAGATGAAACGAGGCGCTGAGGACGAAGTCAGACTCACATGGTCAGGACATGCTTCGATGCTCCACTTACCTAATGCAACCAAAACCGAGAAGACGACCGTAGACCAGAAGGTGACGTTGGTAAACAGTACTTCCACTTCGTCCACGAACGAGCCCGTGCTCGAGAAGAAGTTGTTGGCAGGGAGGAAAGAGTAAATCACAACCCACAGGAGCATCACGAGGGAAGATCCAATGACGACGATCCACGTGATGAACGTCCAGCTAGAGTTCCAGTCAGTACGCAGTCAAGTAATCATGTGTCATATAAAGAGAGAACGCACTAATGGGTGTTCATTCCAACGTAGGTATTCGCAGCAAAGATGGCAGCGATCCCAACGGTGGTGCCAAAATCAGACAGGGAGTCAATACCCCTTCCATTCCAGGACGTCGCGAGACCGAGGGACCAGACCAGATAAGGTATAAAAAAGACGACCGCCGACTGGTATAGACCATCGAGCATATATGACCAAAACTTTATCCGGGTATATTCTAGACCACGAATACCTCGAATGTAGAGCTCAGGGAAAGCCAATGCGGCCTTCGCGTTGATATCCTGGTCGAATGCTGATGGGTTTGACGTTAGGATGTCCCGTCTCCATCAAGACCATCGAAGCACTTACCGCCAAGAACGATGACCGGAAGCGACGTGAAAATCAAGTTGTAGAGAAGGATGAAACTGTAATCATACAAATACGTTGCGTCGAAGCTATCCAAAAATAGCATATTAGTCGCGACGATTTCCGTAAGTACATTCGGTGACTCACTAGCAATAGATGAGATACCAAAACATCGCCAACGTCCAAATCACGTTCTAAGATGAGAATATTCAGTAAATCAAGCACCGGCAGGTGATAACAAGCAAAGAACCTTGTAAAAGAAATTGCTATGCATGTCGGCAATCCGCTGATATGACCAGCGTCCATGCACGAGAAGCAACTTTGTCAGGAATCTGAACTGGCCAAAGGCATAGTCTGCTGACATCGCAGCCTGTGAACCCTCGTGACCCAACAACCCACAACCAACGTTGGCTTCCTGGATCATTGCCACGTCGTTGGCACCGTCACCGATGGACAAGGTCATCGCTTTACGACCATCTTTGACCTGAACAACTGATGAGCGGATGCGCTCTTGGGAAGGGAACAGCAACGTACCAGTTTCACCGTCAATGCCTTTTGGGCGGGTGACACACGGCAACATACGACCGTTTCACACTGCGTACCGAGACTGAGGAACAATGGTTTGATATCCGGCGTCAGAGCATGTCGCAGCGTCTCGCCATCAATCACGACTGCAAATGCAGCCTGAGCGCCAGGCACAAAACCTCGTTTACGTGGGTCCAGGGACGGAGGACCCAATATGGACGCAATCTTGTTCAGCCCCGCTTCAACCTGTGCACGCGTTCCCTCGGGGGTGTCGGCCGACAGGATCATGATCTCCATGTCCTGCTTGAGCAAGTTACAGCTGAATCCAATCTCGATGGCCGTCTGCAGCTTATCACCTGGGCAGAGGTACGATTAGTCACGTGAACGCGCACACTCGACGTATTGCTTACCTGTGAGTATCCATAACTTGATGCCTGCCCGGTGCAATGTCTCGATCGCTTCTGGGACACCCTCTTGCAACTTGTCCTCGAGTGCTGTAGCGCCGAGTAACATGAGCTCTTGTTCAATGATGGATGCCGCCTTCTCAACCTCTTCCTCCCTGTTCTCCGTGGCCGCAGTCGCCGCATCGTACGTCCTCACCCACATCAAGAACTCATCCTCCGTCAACACCCTATACGCAATGCATAACGTCCGCAACCCTCCATTCGCGAACATGTCCATGTCCTTGCTCGTCTTCTCCTTCAACGCTGGATCGACGTTGGCCGAAAGCCGTTCATAAATGACCGAGTCGGCACCTTTGCAATACAAGACCATCCGGCCATCCGGCGTG
>JBBPLC010000031.1:27718-47108 GCA_038089535.1 Hemileccinum rubropunctum | reverse complement strand
CCGGCGTGCGCACGANCACGCTCATCCGCTTCCTGGAGCTGCTAAACTCGATCATCTTCAGCAACGTGTACCGTTCAGGCTGCCCCATCACCTCGATGTCGATCGCATCCCTGGACTTTCCCACAAACGGAAAGCCAACGTCCCTCGCGGCAGCCACGAGCGCAGCTTCGTCCGGCGATTCTGCCTTGTACTCCAGGTACCATGGCTTCTCCGCCTGCGCCGGCTTATCAGCAAGGACGGTGTGACAGATAGCCAGTGCGCGGAAAAAGGCGGTGATGTGTCCCGCTTGTTCAGAAGACCGGTCTTTGATGTCCTCGGCGAGCTTGGGCGAGACGAGCGTGAGCTTATCGATCTGTGCGTACCGGTTCTTGAAGAGCTTGGAGAGGGTGGACACCATGGCGTCCTTGAGCACGGCCAGCTTGCGTGCAAGCTCCTCGGGCTCGACAGCGTCCGCTCGCCCTTCTCTTGTTGCGGCCCCGCGCTGTGCCTCGGTGATGCCTTCCCCATAGACCACCCCGTGGATGGAGCATTTCTGGAACTCCATGACGTTCTGCGTGAGTGTACCGGTCTTGTCGGAAAAGACGTATTCGATCTGACCAAGGTCATCAGAGATACCCCAGTTCTTGGGGACGCAGGACGTGTCAAAGGGTTTGTAGTACATGTCGACGTCTTGTGCAATGAAGTAGGCCTGGATCGTCTTGACGATTTCGATCGAGATGAAGAGCGAGACGGGGACGATGTTCTGGAATGCGATGAGGCAGGAGCTGCGCAAACACGTCAGATCGATGCGTGGGCGACAAGGGGACCAAACTCACACAAATGTCACGAGCGCGTTGAGTACGGTGGAGTTGGTGGGATCTACACCAGATTCATAGATCTTGACGCTCGTATTTGATAGGCCGTCCAGGACACCATAGATCACTGCAGAGAGTGTGCAGATGACGAGCAGAAAGGCGAAATTGACGATGACATTGAAGTTGGTCTCTTTGGCGATCTTGGATTGTTTCGACGGTGTCATACCTCCGTTCAAGTAAATCTTGGTGTCCGGGCCCGTGAAGACGACGAGACCGATGATCCAAGCGGTGTTCCGTACGGTGCAACCACGAAGGAGCAATTCATTGATCGTAACGCCTTCCTTTCTCGAGTCCCCATGGGCGGGGTCTGTATAGCGCATAACCCCGGTGAACAGGTACAGATTCTGGTGGGGTGGTTCCGACTCGAGGACGAAAGACGACCTCTCGATGTCTTCCTCCGAGGTGATAGAAGAGGTTGGACGGAGAGCTCTACGCGGCTTCAGATTGGTTTCACCGTCCAGGTTTTTGGTCTCCAGATAGCAGAGCCCGTCTGGATCCGAGGTTGACAGGACGACCACGTCCGCCGGGACCTGTTCGTTCTCCCTCAATAGTACAATATCACCGACTTCTAACTTCTTCCATAGCGTCCTCTCCCATCTCGCGGTGCCGCTCATCCTCCGCTTCCAATCAATGACCCCAGACGATGATCGAGAAGGTATACTCTGTTGGTATGACGAAAACGACCTGTTTCGCTCCCAAGTCCCGGTCTCAGTTGCGGGGGGCGATCCGGGAGGGTAGGTATGTGAATCTATACTAGCAATATCTTCGAGCTGTCTCCCACCGGCACCGGTCGGTTTTCCGAGGCTGAAGGTACTCTCATTGGGGTCCACGGTGTTTATGCTGATCCTGTCGCCGTCGACGCCTTTGCTTAGGACGATGCGCATGCCTTCACCTGCTTCCTTTTCACGGAGTTTTTTGACGCCTTTTGTCACCTTTCCTGGGTCTCTGATGTGCAAGACTCGCTGGTACCACGGGCGAGGATCGAGGGGTTGGTTGACGTTGCGCCACTGACCGAGTCGGGTGACTGCGGAGGTGTTTACCTCTTCGTCGAGCCTTGCGCGGCGGTAGTCCTCGACACCATCTTTGACGGCAGTGACAATGATGATGAAGAGGAGAGGAAGGGCAGCTGTCGAAGCCGAGGCGGCTCCAAAGACGGGAAAGACTGTGACGTGTTAGGCGCGGAATGGGTTGATAGAGAGATACGCACGTTGGAAAATGACGAGGAGCAGGAAATAAATGTTGGCTATTCTGTACGGCGAGGTCAATTGAGCTGACGCTGCAGAACAGGTGAACATACCGATGGAACTGCTCAAAGAGGTTCTTTGGGAGGAATGTGAGTAGGGTGTATCCTAGAAGCGGTGAGATGAGAGGGAGGACGAGTCAAGGATGAACTTACTACTCGTCCGTACTTTGTTTCTAGCATAGCGAACGAGTGGTTGACCATGTTGATCGACTTCTGCTGCGGACAAGGGGGTATTGATGTATATATTTCTACGCAGACCGGGTATTTGTGGGCCAGGCGTGGTGGCATCTGAGATGGTCGAGTCGGCAGTCTTTGGACGCTTGGCCTTTCTGAAGAAGAGAGAGCGTTTCTTGCGAGCAGACCTTCGTTGTGCGCGTAGTTCTGAACGAATTGATTCTGCGATGGTCGATGCTGCGGTGCGAACTGTGCGAAGACGAAGGTCGGGGTCGATCTGTGCATCGTTGTCGTCGTTGTCGTCCTGATCTTGTTGTGGATGGCGTTTGAAGAAAGACATTGGAGGAGGTGCTGAGAACTGAGTACTGAGTACCAGACTCAGTCGTCGGTGAAACTTGCTAAAGGTACAACTCGACGCGGCGGTGCATGTCATCAAAAACGACCCCCCTCCCAATCACTGGTAGTACTGCGGACATTCACCGCCTACTGAACTACAACTTGTCCACGCAGCAAACGTGTGTCGCCGGTGCTGGTTTACCACCCGGCCATGTGTCGGAAGGGATGGCAAGACCACCGGTGATAGTAACCCTGGTACTACCAGCGCAGACTACATTGTGCAAGGTACTAGCATAATACCCTATGCCATGTTCAGATACAAGGCATCCCCTGGCTGCACCGACGCAGACTTCTGGTCCAACGAGTCTTTCGATAGGTCCGTTCCGTTCATCTCGTTCATGTCATCCCACGCCGATTTGCTTCTCAGGTTTCGTTCCGATACTCAAAAGCTTGGACGTGACAAAGGTCGTCAGGGCACTGGAACTCTTCTTTGCAGTCATCTCCGTAGATGCAATATTGAAAATGTTCACCTTCTCGCAGGCATGAGTGCCATCGTCACGCGCTCCAACCAATCGTGTCTCGAAGACTTTGGAATAGTCGTCGTCTACCCCCCTCGTTTCCCCTCTTCTTGGCACGGGCAACCAAGCCCCCTTTACTTCCGGTGCGATATTATAACGTATCCCTCTAGATTGTAGATCCCACCTTGTCTACACGTGGCACTAATCTAGTTTCAATACTCTCCCGAATCCTTTCTCGTTTCCATGGAAAATGCGCGCCTTTCTCCGTCTATCACTTTTTTGCCAGGTCTGGGCAGATGCGGTGCAATCCCGCGGAAACGCCACTCTCCACACACAATAGCAGGTTTCGCGCGTCATCCGCGGGGACCAGGTACATACATCGTCACGTGTATACGCGCAGCTCTGGAGCCGTTCTACAGGCGGGACCAACAAGCCCGAGAACCCCTTGGGGTGGAAACGTGCCCAGAATTTGACAAGTTCATCATGGCGGTCGTTGTCGACTCGTCGCTCAAGATTCTCGGAGAGAACGCGAGCTAGCTAGAGAGGAAGATACTAGGCAATGTCAAAGTGAGCGTGTGTGTGATTGGCTTGTTCTCACTGAATTGATCTTGCATCCAGTGTCTATGGGACGTCAGCGCGTCAGTCAGTGTCACGCACAGCACAGTGATCTGGATTACATGGAAAAGATAACACCAAGGGACCGCTCGCCTTGGCCGCGAACTGCAACGGACATGTCAGTACTCCATTATGGTCCCTCGCTCAACCCGTCTCGTACGGATGAAGACGCAAAGAGAGCGATTTTGCGCCTCTCTATTTTATCCGGAGTTACCCCGACCCCAAGAAAAAGGTTCAGACGTGCTTTGACCTCAACAACTACCAACCCAGAGGTCGTCAGCTTGCCTATCACTTCTCGTCCAAATGTAGTTTAAAGCAGAGCTCCCTTGAGGTCCTCAGACATCACCGAGCATAGCATCTCACTTGGTCCACACTCGCCACTCTCGTCCTATGTCTTCCAAGCTATCTTCCTGGGTTGTGATAGCAGCAGTGATAAATGGAGCAAAGGCGACATCAAACCCAAGCACGTCATCTACAAAAAGTGGTGGAAACAATAAAGCCATCGGTGGCAAACCTACGTGGAGACGATTTCCTGGATGATGCTCACCAGCGGCAAGGTATGTATGTTTCGTCTCTTCCGCAAGCTTGGTCCTCATGGTGAATGTCAGCAATATACACCATACGCAGGCGCGTGGACGATTATTAGTGCGGGTGTTCTTGTTTTGGTCCATGACTTGAGCGTTGGCCCACTTGGACATGTATGAGATCGCCATCGTGTCACGTTTGGTAGCTCCTACCGTCTCGTTGCAGCGTCGGTTTCCTCCCGACGGCCTTGATCGACAGGGGCACCGCTCACACGCCTCGTTTGGCCACCCATTCGCCAAAATCTAACGTTGCACACGGCTCTTTCGCTCTCGCTGTCAGTCACGGAGATTGTATGAAGGGGTAGAACGTGTGTGTGCGTATGTACATCAGTCCGATGTCACGTTGTTCCTCCGGTAAAGGCCGAGATGTGAAGTCGTTGGAAGGGATGGTCGAATCATTGTTGACTGGGGAGGGTGTTGTCATACTTGCTCGTCAGAGAGCCCAACCTCTGGATGTAAGTAACCTGGGAACGAAAGTCGTACTGGCCTGCGAGGACCAGTGCCAGGCTAGTCATTCTCGTTGGGCTACCAGCAGCATTATCAGCACATCCAGCGTCGGGATCAACCGGATCATTTCGGCCATTCTGTATACACCCTGACTACTGGGGTGCATCATGCATGATCGTGACTAACACACGGATACCCTTAAATTCTAAACCTTGGCAGCCCCAATGTGTCGACTGGGCTAATGAGCCAAGGTATGACAGTGCCACAGAGTACCAGTGGGTGGTATCTTACTAAAGTCTCAAAGCGTACAGAAATGCTAGTAACCATGTCAGCAATATTGGATGTCAAAATTTGTCAACTACCTGACATGCTTGCTTGTATTTTCTGTTTGAAGGCGGGTTTCACAATCAGTGCCGACGGTCGCAGCTCCCTCTTGACTGCTCGTATCTTCTTCTGATGAGGATGATACATCAGACTGTTGTCAAAACACATGTCGGTCATAGTCCCACTCTTTTTGTTTATCTCAACTCCCTTACGCGCTTCGTTTTCAATTTCTGCCACTCGTTTCTTACGCTCGTATTGGGCGTGTGTTTCGCCTGTGTGTCCTCGCTAGTGTAGGCCCCGACATGGCTCGCAAGGGCGTCCCTGTGGAGAGGGTAGAGCAACTAGAGCTCGTGTCGGTGCTACTGGAAGAGGTATTTTATGGTAAGTCCTATCAACGGATGACTCGCAGGCGAAAACATACTGGACGTTCGTGCATGGATGCACAGGCTTCTCCTTGTTAATGTTCGGAGCAACGATCTGGGTACTGTTGTCTCAACGACCCACTCACCACGTAAACCTTAAGATTATTATGGTCGCATGTTTATTGCTGCTGGTCAGCACAGCAGTGCGTGTTTCTTTTTTTTCGATATGCATAGAACAGACCGTGATTTCTCCACGGGGGCGTACAGCACTCTGTGATTAGTATCATCAGACTCACGGAGGGTTTTGTATTGTACCGTGATACCTTCCCGGGAGGATCTGTCGCATTTTTTAACGACACGTCTCAATGGACGTTCGCGTACAGGCACTATGCGTTCACTGTTCAGACGCTTCTAGGGGATGGTGTCGTCGTAAGTTTTGAAACGTTGCATCCAGATAAACATCAACCACTAACGTCCTCGCAGCTCTACCGCTGTTATGTAGTATGGCAATCCAGACTCATCATGATTTTGCCTGTGCTGCTTTGGTGTGCCAGCGGTGGTACGGGTGCCGTCATGCTCAGAGTGGACTGAAATCATTAATGGACATTCTCTGAAGTATTTGGAATCGGCAGCCCATATATGGCATCGCATGTGCGGAAAGACGAAGTCTTTGGTTCCAGTAGGACAGTTATGCGATGGATCACCTTGTTCTGGGCATCCGCATTGGCGACCAGCGTGTTGACGACCTGTACGTCGTCACATCTTCATAGACGTCGAGGACCGCTTCTCAACTTCTTTCCCTTGTAACAAGTTCTACTGACTTACCGTATCTGGCGTATCGACTGCAAGGCGATGGGTAAACATGACCCCGAACCATCTCAACTGCGGCAGATTCTACACATCATCATTCATGGGGGGGTGATTTACTCACTCGCCCTTCTGGCGGCGTTCATTTCCTTTCTATGTCGATCCAACTTTCAATATGGCATGGTCAGTCGTTCTATAGCGCTCGGTGAAAAAGAGAGCCCCGTCCCACTGAAGACCGTATTGCTGGCCGTCAGATCACATCCATCATCTCCATCACGTATTACATGGTCATCATCCGCGTCGGCATAGTCAATCGAGCTACTAAACGTCCGTTAAACTTATCGCTTCAACATGCGTCTAGAGCCGACTCGGACCTCGGGCTTGAAATGCGAGTCCACATCGTGACGTTGACCGAGAGAACAGTCGACAACGGTCACGGCTCGTCGATGGCGGCCATCGATGTCGAAAGCAATCAGCACGAGGACTAGTCTAGCTTCTTGGGTGGTGTGTGTCCCGTGACTGGCGTAAGGCGTTGCATCAGCTTGCACCGGTATGTAGCCCAACAGATTGTTGATATTTTCGAAAGCTCTACTCAACCCCTCGCTGCATGTCATTCATTCAAACTCGCACATCTCATGAGAATAGTACCATCAGAAAGTCTACACATAACACAACCATATCGTTCAAATTCGTCATTTTTTTCTTGGAATCCTTTCTTTTGCATTCGATGTAGTCCGATCAAGAACTGTCGACTATCACGCATTTATGTTCTCTGTTCCACTTTTTATAGTTGTTCTATCGTTGTTATCAACGTGGTCAGTTCAAAGAGCATCCATCTCGTTATGCATTCGAGTCCGCGTTGATCGATATCCATCCTGAAGAATGTGATTCATGTCACTATCCGCGATCCCCTCGCAAGAGAACTGAATAGTATCGATGTCAGCGCATCGATCGTAGACGATGATCTGGCTCGCACTGCAGGCGGCCAATCTCGGATATGCCGTGTCGAGAAATCACTGGCATACTAAACCCTGTGTCTCATTGGTTGACCTGGCAATCGCAAGATAATCTATGCATTCAAAATTCGCTGACCACGGCGTATATTCGATGGAGTTGGACGCCTTCATCTAAAGGCGTACCGAGTGATACCCGTCAACCTCCAAAGTAATAGGATGCCCAATGGCAGTGCTCGGCGAAAAGCGGCTTGCTGTGATTCAACTAATCGATCAACAAGGACGTCTAATAGTCAGCCCACCGATCGTAGATCGTATCATAAAGCATCATGCAACCAGTATCGCAATTTTTTTTTTTCAAAGTTGAATCGTAGCACCAATAGTACCGGTGTCCAACTTACAAGACTTGATCAATTTCGAACCCCGAAAAAAACTCCGCAAAAGCGCACTTGACCTCCGATAAGCATCACCATCACCATCATCATCGTGGTTTTCTTTCTGTGTACCGTATTTTTGTTTTGCTGCATGGGATACGGATAATGACGAACGTGAAAAGTGGTTCTGGCCAGCCTGTTTGATACCATGGATGGACTCATCATGGGTATATCCTCGTGATCCCTGTCTACGGCCACTCACCCAGTATCATGATACTCGCTGACAGTTAGTCATGCTCAGGGACCATCGGAGGGAAGACAACGACCCTAAAAATGAGGAGGGAGATGGAACACGAATTGCAAAGAGTTCAAAGTTTGAAACCATCAACCGACTTGAAGGTGAGGGCGTCTGATGCGGCCCCCGCGGCAGGCACAACGTTGGTGAGGAATGACACCATCAGACAGTTTTTAGCCGCTAAACCGTTTGATGAAGTCTCTCAGCCTCCCCAACCCCTGTGCACAGCCCAGCTGATGGTTGAATGAAACTTGAGTTTTGCAACTCGGGTTGAATGATACTAGCAGGACCCAGGCCCATCAGAATCACAATGACGAATCTAAACCCAACTGGTAACTTCGATTGTCTCGGTGCCCGCCGTGGGGTCGATAGTCTACGCCCTGCACCGAAAGGCTGGACCCGAGGCTAGGAGGTTCATATCAACTAAAATCGTTCAAGGCACGCACGCTGCGTACTGACCCCGTGGGAACCAAACGGCTACGAGACATGAGTCCTTGCCAGTGATCCCCAGCGGACGAGGACTCGGAAACGACTTGAGTTGAAGGACAAACGGTATAGCGATGTGATAGTTCATAGTACGGGTCAAACAAGCCAAATCTAGAGTATAGACAAGGGTACACCTAGGCTAATCAACTACAACGACGAGGCTGTTTCATGGAGTCGAAAGTCGATTAGTATGATCCTGAACCAACAAAGCGCTCCAGACCATAAACAGAGTCTGCGGCATATCGTGTGGGCGAGACATGTAATAAAAAAAAGACAAAAGAAAAAATGACGAAAGCAAAACCAAAAAGAATGCCGACAAAAGAGACATACAATACCCAACGAAGGGCAGGATTGAGACTACGGGTATTGGAACGAGGAATGGCGAAGGAGGGCTACAGATCGCTGACAAGGATAATGATAGGTCGTGAAGTACATTTTTTTCTGCAAAAAAAGTTCTTTACGGGGGGAAATACAGCGAGGTATTCCACAGATCCTCTTTCAGAATATGTACATCTCGTGTGATCATTCCTGAGAGTCGTTCAGCGGGTGATCGATATAGCAAGCGAGGTCACGACTCACGTCTTTTTCTGCTTCGGCAGCAGCTTCCCCTTCAGGTTCCTCCGCGATCGGCTCAGCGGGCGCGGGAGCGGCATTTTCATCCGCGGGTGCACCCACCTGGGAAATGCGTCATGGTCTGCATAGAACTGCGGGAATAGCGCATCTCACCTTGGATGCAGGTTTCCTTGAGCCCGCTCTTGATGCAGGCTTCTTAACAGTTGAAGCCGGTTTTGCAGACGCCCGTGATGCGGGCCTTGTGACCTTTGATGTGGGTTTCTCAGATGTGGCCTTGGATTCAGGCTTGGCAGCGGCTTTAGAGGCAGGTTTCGATTCAGGTTTGGCCTGTCATGTCACCGCAGGTAAGTCCCCAGTCCCCCACATACGAGTGGAGTAAACGCACCTTCTTGGATGGTGGGGCCTCTTCGGCCGATGCAGCGGGAGGTTCGGCGGGCTCCTCCGCATCTATCTCGATGGAGGTACGTTTCCTACCTTTGGCAGACTTGGGTTTGGGTGCCTCTGCGGATTCGTCGACAGGTTCTTTGTCCTCGACCTCTTTTTCGTCGGCGGGCTTGGCTTTCTTTGGGCGCGGTTTCGCGGCCTTCTTTGGTGGTGGTTCGACCTTTGGTTGTTCTTTTATGCGCGAAGAACGACGTGGTTCTGTTGATGCATTTGTGGAGGGGGGTGCAGCGGCTTTGCGAGGCATGGGGGGAGGGGGAGAGGGGGGATATGTGGGGGATGTGTATCAAGGGAGACGCGCCTGACCCTATTACTTGCTTGAACTTTATCAATGCGCTACGGGATCAACAAACAAAACTCGATCACGTGCGTTTACAGCGCGTACACATGCACAAACAGACGCCCATTGTTCATTTTCTTGCGCACGGATCTTTACTACTTGTACAACTACAAACTACAATAACGCAAGTACATGCTCAGCACCGGTGACCTCGACGCTGCTTGGGTTGGTTTCGACCTGGGGCGGGTTGGTGATGAGCAATACGACTCGGAACCGAGCAGAGACGCACCTGGATGTGTTTGACGACCAAGTCTTCCAGAACCAATGCATAGCGTGTGGTGCGGATACCGAGACCTTTGGCGGAAAGGTCGAGCGAAAGGCCGAGCTGTTTGGACCACTCTGCATTTGTGTCAGTGAGGGCGACGATCTGGTGCGACTATCAGGGCCATTTCGTGTACGATCTCGCGATGCATTCACCTTGTCTTTGAGTCCCTCGACACGGGCCCATCCACTCAACACAAATGGGTCATTGGCCGCGATCACGGCGACGACGTCAACGCCTTTCTTTGCGAACTCGTCATAGTTTTTGAGATAGCCGGGGAGGTGGTTCACATGGCAAGTAGGCTATCAGGCACTGTGAGCCGACAGGACGATCGGGTGGGATCGGTTGCGCACGGTGAATGCGCCAGGAACGGCAAACACGACGACTTTCTTTCCAGCCCACTTTTCTTTGATAGGGTAGGTGGCGACTAGCGGTCTACAATGAGATTTGTATGATAATGCTGCTCAGCGATAAGGCCCACCGGTTCCGCAAGTAGACTTGTAATTCTGTATTAGCAAACAAATGAACAAGCTAGAACCCGCAGCACATACCAGATCGTCGAGCTCTGCAGCATATGGAATGTAAGAAAAAGAGACTTCTGGGATCTTTTCACCGACTGCGACCATGTTGAGGACGATCACACAATCAGTGTGGGATGAAACATACTGGATGGTATTCGTCATGGGATTAGTCATACAATCATGACTATGACCGCAGCTTGTCTTGTACTAGTACATTCATTACACTTGGATGCTGACATTTCCAGATTTTACATTCGGCCATGGTTCCGGTTCGAGCCTGCCATTACCCGTTCTTGCACTCGCAGGCATATCCACCATTGTCGCAGTAGCGGTCAGCGGTATATCGATATCCCTCCAACTACGAAACTATCGAAAACCTCTTCTCCAGCGGTATGCATTTTCTTCATCGTACACAGCTAGTCTCACCGTTTTGGAATTGTAGAATGGTCGTCCGGATCATGGTCATGGTACCGTTATATGCAGTGTCGTCATTCATCTCGCTCTTCTCCTTGGAGGCAGCCTTCTTCATCGATGTCATACGCGACATTTACGAGGTACTTCTGGCGGTCCATCCATTGCATTCTTCGCTCACATTATTTATGCAAGGCCTTTGTTATATACTGCTTCTTTGTCCTCCTTCTCGACTATCTCGGTGGCGAGCGCTCGCTGCTTATCCTCTTGCACGGTCGACCGCCCATCCCAGCCGTCTTTCCTGTCAATCTATGGCGTAGCGAAATCGACCAAAGTGATCCATATACATTCCTCTTTTTGAAAAGGGGCATTTTGCGTAGGGTGGCTCCTTCACTCTTCCTTCCCTTTGTGTTGACATTCATCTACCAAACAGAATATGTCCAAGTCAAGCCTCTTCTGGCGCTTGCCAGTATGATCATGAAGGCTACCGGTACCTACAACGAAGGCGACTTTCGCGCTCGAAGCGGTTACTTGTACGTCTCAATCGTGTACAACATTTCTATCTGTCTTGCTCTATGGTGCCTCGCCGTATTCTGGATGTGTGTTCACCAAGACTTGAAACCATTTCGGTAAGCACGTCTCCCTTGCGCGCCACCCATCGTTCACCCTCCCAAAAGACCTGTCCCCAAATTCCTCTGTGTCAAAGGCATCCTCTTTTTCTCCTTTTGGCAATCCATCGCCGTCTCCTTCCTCGTCGCAGTGGGCGTCATCACCCGGCTCGGACCCTACACCGACAGCGAACACATCTCCCTCGGTCTCACAGACACCCTCATCTGTATTGAAATGCCCTTTTTCGCCGCAGCTCACATGTACGCCTTTTCTTACCGCGACTTTACCAAGCCCGCCCCTGCTCCTACCTTCGACTCTGGAGCAGGCAAGAGTTGCGCCCCGATCCACATCGCACGCATGACGCTCGCATACGCCATCCGTGACGCCTTCGGCCTTAAAGACCTCGTCGAAGACACGCGCGCGACACTCCGCGGACAAGGCATCAACTACCGCGCCTTCGAGCCGAGCGAGGGCGGGATACATATCGGCGCAGCGCGGGACCGGCGAATCCGAGCAGGGCTCCGGTATGCCGCTGGTGGCAAACGCAAGTATTGGCTGCCCGACGTGCGCGATCCTGATGGCGATGGGGACGTCACTGCACCATTGTTTGCCGCGGACGCGGATGACGTGGTGCACGATGCGCCGGACATGCAGTGTCGGTGGGGTGGGGACGACATGGACGGGGAGGACGAGGATGACTATGCGTTGACGTTTAGCGATGCGTTGGCAGGTCCAGGGGGTGCGGACGGGGTGCTGTACGAGGATGCTAAAAAGTACGAATTTGGTGATTATTTATACCCGGTGGTCGATGTGAGCTCGGAGGTGCGTCGGGCGATGTGGGAGGAGGAGGAGAGGGTGGTACGAGACATCCCGACGGGCGGGTTCGGCAGGACCGAGGGGACGTTTTCTGGGTACGGCGCCACGCAGAGCGGGAAAAGGCAGGCGAGGACATACGACGACGACGGTCAAGA
This sequence comes from Hemileccinum rubropunctum, assembly GCA_038089535.1. Classification (NCBI taxonomy): domain Eukaryota; kingdom Fungi; phylum Basidiomycota; class Agaricomycetes; order Boletales; family Boletaceae; genus Hemileccinum; species Hemileccinum rubropunctum. Next base: position 34,608 of record JBBPLC010000031.1, on the reverse strand, counting down.
CGGTGCACGTCCCTCCCTATTATTCGCGCGGACGCCCCGCACATCATCTCCCTCACGCTCGCGCTCGCGCAAGACGTCGGACTGCCCGCCGATAGCTTCCAGTAGCCGCACGCACTCGCCCACACAAAGCGCATCCCGCCCACGCCTCCCCCGCCTCCTCTCTTCGCTTTCTGTGTCTGTTTCGGCTCCTGCTTCTACTTCCCACTCGCCGCGCATAGCGTCGAAACGCGCGCCGCTCGTCAAGGAGGATGCGGTAGATCTGGTCGTGCCTGCGGATAGCTTACAGGTACCGTCGACGTCGCGTGCATCACACTCGCCACGTTCGCCGGTGTTGATACGGGTCTGGGATAACGTCGGTCCGCCAACGGTGTTGGACGACGACGAGCGAGATCGGCAGGGCGACGCATCTGGATCCAAACTCGAATCGGATGTGCGGTTCGTGATGAAGGTGGATGACGACAGTCACGATGACGGCGAGACGGAGGTGGTGATAGACCGGCGGAGGGTGTTTGAGGAGGGCGGTGTAGAGGATTCGGATGTTGTGAGAGAGCAGACGCCGCCGCCGTACGCCCGTGGACATGGGCATGGATTTGGGGTGCCAGGGGAGGAGGATAACTCCAATCCGTGGGCGTGACGCGCTGTTTTGTTTTTGTGACTTGTTGGGACCCGTCGTCGTCGCATTATATACCCGGTCGACGGTTAGTTCGTGCTAGCAGTGTATTGTACATCGTATAATTTATACTGCCAGGGTCAGTTTTTATGTGATACAGGCCTACGCAGAATGATGATGCGAGTCTGAGGTCATCTCACGTTGTTTCATCCCTCTGGTCTCCCGCAGAAATGAAGTAACGATGCATCGCTCAGACTGATACTACTGGATGGGTGACTTCGTAGCGTGTTCATTGACAAGCGAGGATTTCGCAGGTATACAGCAAGGAATCGGGAACTATGCCACTGGCAAGTCGAGGAATGTCATATGGAGGATGCGACCAAACGAATCAATGAATGTGACCCAAGGAAAGCCGATCGCTAAACCTCATCGTGATCAAGGTGAACTCGTTTCAAGTAAATGAAGGTGTACCCGTCGTAGCGATCCAACAGTCCCATTCAGGCTATCCCTTGCCTGTTTGACTGCGTGTTGAGAGTCGGTGAGTTGGGTGCGAAGTTCTTGGTTGATTTCCTCGAGTTGTTGGACGGAATCCTCGAGACTAGCTATCTTTTCCTCTATGAGATGGATGTCAGAGGACTGAAGTGAAAGAGCTGATGGACGTACTCGAACGCTCGTCTTGCACACGGGAGACCGTATTGTCTCTTCCAGGTCAGCTTTTTCGACGCTCGTGCTTTGGATTTCCTGCGCAAGCACCCGTCGCAACACAGAGAGTTGTTTGTGATGAGGAAGTCATGTCACACATTGAACCATTCGTGCAGATACACTTACATTGACAAGGTAGGGAGAGGGAAGGATATCACGGAGACTCCGCAAGGTGATTTTCTTGTCTCCGGCGACCACAATGTCATTGTTTGCTGAGATGGTCATCGAAACAATTCCATGAGTATACTCGATGGCAGACCCAATTTGCTTATGGGCCTTAGTGTCCCGGAATGAGACCAATGATTTGTCGGAGGCTGCGAGAAATGTGCCATTGCTTGCCAGGGAGATGCATCTGCTTTCGGTGCTGTGAATGGACCATTTGGAGAGCGTTGCCTTGATGGACACATCGAGGCAGTTGATGCTACCATTGTGGCGAGACAAAGCAAAAAGTTTCGTGTTATCGTTGGTCCAAGCGAGGCATCCGTTACGCAGCCAGCTTGGATGGACAGGAGGAAATCAACGAGGATATGACCGTTATGACTGTCATAGATGCGAACAGACTCCCCGCCCCACGCACCAGTGGCAATGAAACGTCCATCAGGTGAAAACCTGATGGCGGCCAGGAAGTAGTCGTGTGTCCAAAGACCGAGGAGGTGGTGACCCGTCGAGAGTGACCAGACGCAAGCAGTCTTGTCACCTGATCCTGTCGCGATTCTCGTTCCATCTGGCGAGACGTCAATTGCACGCACCCCTTCGTCATGGCTCTGGAACTCGGTCGTTTTTTCCTGGGTTCCCGCATTCCACATTGTCACTCGGCCGTTGTTGGTCCCAGCCACGATCCATTCCCCATCTCGCGACACCGCAATGCTCCAAACAGGATGTTTCGCATCCATTGGTGTCCCCACTTCACTCCCATCTTCCACTTGCCAAAGTCGAATCTTGCCTTTCGAGTCACCACCCACGATGTACTTCCCATCAATGAATGCAACCGAATATATCCTATCTCGAGCATCGATTTCCATTGGTTTTGCTCCCTGTTGTTGAGTGATGCCGGTTGAGGGGCCGGTGTTGTCGTCTGACTCTCGGGTCTCTGTCAGCTCGGCACTGTCAGTCGTCTTGCTCTTCTTTGCGGAAATTCTGGTCGTTTCCTGTTGAAAGTGACTGTCACTCGAGGGCGATCGCTTTTTTCCTCGGGCTGTCAAGGGTTCTTGTACTTTCATTAGTATGTTCCCTTCCTGTTATTGTGCCCACACTCACCATCGTTGTGCCGTCTGCCAGTGGAATCCATACTAGACTAGATGGTAGAGCGACGGAAAGAAGGATGCGTGGTCATTATAATTTTTTTACAGTCGCTTGACCCAGCTTGAGCCATTGTCGCCTAGTGATACACGTGTCATCCTACGCAAACATATTGAGACAAAGGCACACACCTTGAGTTTGTGTTGCGGACATGGCTTTTGTGCGTGAAGAAAGGGAAGAGATAGAGTAGATGTTGCTAATGAAGGGTTGGGCGTCAATGGGCGAACAGCTGAAGGCTTTTCCAGACTGAAACTGAACTCGAACTAACTCAGATGTGGTGCACTGTACGCCCGTGGACACGGGTCTGCGTTTGGGGTACCAGAGGAGGAGCCAATCCGTGGGCGTGACGCGCTGTGACGTTTTCATGACTTCAATGGGGTTCCATCTTTTTTTGGAAGCATAGTATGCAAGGTTCCAGTTGTTTACCATATCGTTTGCGACATTCTCGAGACGGATACTAGCGACCACGACAAGGCAGTACGATGGGGACTGGATTAGAATGATTGTATGTGTTCTACAGACAATACTAATTTGTGCATCTGATAGATCTTCAGCCACGATGCATGGAGAGGCTAGAAAAACTAGCTGACGCCGCCGTGGATTCTCGGGGTTATCGCGAAATCATTGAAAACTTCTCCATGATATTGCTACTCGACCCTATAAGACGTGCGAAGATCCTGATCAAGCGGAGCAAAGCGAAGGCGTTGATGAGCTTGTGAGTGACGCCGATGAGGTGTTGGTCTTCCATTCCTCGCGTGGCATCGGGCAATGTTTGATGATAATGGCTATCAGGCTTGACCCGTCGTCTCCTCGAGGCTATGAGATTAAGTATGCAGCATTGCATGGCGCGAAACGCTATGGAGATGCCGTTGAAGCATTTGACACGATGCCTTTAAAGCTCGAGAAGATCCGTGAGCCATCTCCTTATTATCACTCAGACTACCATATGTTGATTGGCATCAACAATGGAACTTGATCATCGATACGTTGACGCGTACTCATCAACACCACTACCAGTCGCCTCTGTACTGAGACAGCAAGCGGAAGCGCTCGAGGTATTGGTCTATTACCGAACTTGTCTCGTCAATGGTGACAGAGCTCAACCATGCCCGTATTTCAAGACAGGTCAAGGAGCTCTTCTGACCAGTGATGTTCTCACATGCGACGGTAAACCATCTGACGGGGATGGACGTTATCCATCTGTGGATCCCGCTTTTGCTCGACCAGGAGTTCTCAGGTGGGGAGACGATGCATGCCAGGACGATACAGGCACTGCAGACGGTGGCTCGATTGAGGTAGCCGTTTGGGCGCTGTTGCTTAAACTGGTGTCGCGTGTGGAGTAGAGATGCATTGCTGCGATGGTTTGATCGTGGTTCGGGCTTAAGAGGGGATGTCGCTGACAGAGTTAGTAGACAACATCATCCGGACGATCGAGGTGCATTAGTATTCCTGCAAGTGGTTTACTTTTATTGTAATACACCTCGCTTAGTTTTTCGGTAATTACCTTCATCATCGATATATTGGTTGGCCACCATTCTCGTTAATAATAATCCTCGTACACACTCAGGCTGAAGCCCTCCAAGCTGTGTGTGATTCAGTGAAAGAGTCAGACCTGCGGCGAGCAGCCGATAAGTCCGTCGTGTTAGAGTGTCCAAGTCAAGTTAGATCATCATATCTGCATTCCTTACAAGTAGGCTACCTGTAAGGAATGCGTGATTTGGAATGGTTGTGAAAGTGACGACTTGCGAGACACAACGCAAGACAAGGTCGGGCGACTCAAGGTATGGCTATTAGACTATTTTGTGCTAATTCGTCTCAGAAGTGCTAGTAAAGTCACGTTTAGACCCGAAATTCGTAAATTTCCTGAAGCGGCTAACCATCGATCGTTGACTTTGTGCTGGTGTCCATTTCACACCAGTGACACCACGCATTTTTCCTAGACCTTGACCAACTTCTTCACGAATCCTCAGACGGTTATCAAGTACTTGGCAGCTTTCCGCTGCTTTGATGTCTAGTAGCATTCGCAAAAAGTTTGGGCGTCTAGGGAAGGTGACTGGTGAGTATGTGGGCGCGACAACAGTAAGAAAGAATTAATGAAAACACGAGGGTCAACCCAGAGCCTCGGGTTGGCAGCGCAGGTTGACAACCGACCTCCCTCGAGAGATAGTCACTACCGAAAGGAAGCAACAACGTTGATTCAAGAGCGAAGGAGCAAGTCGATTGACATCGCCGCCCCGATGCAGACACAAGGGTCAGATCAATGTAAAATTCGCACAACGTTCCGCTTGCTAAACAACCATTGGGCGATGCAACGCCCATTTGCGCTCAGCATAAAGTTCAACTGATCAGTTGCATAATGTTAATTATGGATCTGACTCTGAGTTCCTAGGTTAAACAAAGAAACCCGCGGACACTGCGCAGTCAGGTATGATGAGACATTGGGGTTGGCACATTTCGATCTTCCCAAGAGGAAAGCCTGCCAGTTGGTGATCCATCAGTAAATTTCTACCATACACTTCATGCGGCGGTCCACTCCCAATGGCACCACAGGACTGTCATCTTAATTTCCTGCTGGCATTGTCACACGGCTGATGGTAACTGAGTATTTCCTTTTAGCTGCGCTCGCTGTCATCTTTAAATCACTATGGTGCGCCAAATCCTCTATCAATTTCTCATCTTCGTCGTCATTCCTGGCGTGTGCTTCGCATCTGAGTATCAGGATGCCAACCAGTGCAGTGGGCAATGCAATCATGATGCCCGATCACATTCTCGATGCGCGGTATCCCCAGTAACACCGTAGGATGGTCTTCGGTATCTTACTTGCCTACCGGCGTTGGCATATATATGTGTGTTGGTCTCTTCCAGCCTCCGTTTGTCAAATACCAACTTCTCATTCTTTGCGCTTCTCAGTGTTTTTGTGGATCTTCTAAATCAACTTCATGGCTTCCACTTTACAGTTCAATGTTGCATCCATCCAGATAAACAACTGTGTGACTCGTATGCTCATCGACCTTTGTCCCTTTCGTTTATCGATCTTACTGTTCTTCACAGTTGCAATCCTCACTGCTATCGGATACGATTACAGTGAGTTAAATGTGTCTGCGTGTGCATTTTTACATTGGATCAATGTCGATGCTAGTAGCAGAACAAGCCCTGGACAAAGGTGTCCACATTATTTGTGCTAGTGTGTATCATACCTCACCCCACGATATTACTGGGGCTAATGCTTGTTGACTTCTAGGCCCGCTATTTTGGCCTGTGTTTTGTCATGTATGTTTGTGCCCATGCAACAATAGTAATTGATCGCTGATTGGTTGACTAGTTCCGAGTGCCTCTGTGTGTTCAAAACTTTGTATGTCCAATATCTGTTAAGCTAACTTATTGCGTTCAAAGTCGGGAGTTCTTTCTTACCTGGCCCTGAAAAGGTGACCCCTCTTATCACGTATGAAAATACTTAGTATTTAACTACTTTTAGATGTGCGCGTTTATCCTCATCCTACACTGATCGACAACATTTCTGATGCAGCTAATTTTATTTGAATAGTTGTGAGTAAATCTATCCAATATTTCTATTGTCCACTCTGCTCAAGTACGCCCTGAAGGCAAATTTCTTGATATTTTTACCGAATGGGCTGGCTTGATTTTTATTGGTGCTGCAGAGTGTGAGATTTTGTATCACTTTTGGTCAAGATGGATCTCATTGGTAGAGGCAGTAGCAATGCTCCTCCGCGTGCGGGCCTTATACAGTCAATCTAGGTTCATCCTTGGCACTCTCCTCACGTTATACGCCATCGAAATGATCCTAAACCTGGTTTGGGGGGTTTTTGTCACCACTCAGATCAAGAGCGCAGGTATGCGAAACATGGCTTCATGTCATGCATGCAGTATAACAGAACATGTACTGTTCTCCCGATCACATAGTGACGACTGTTCAAGTGCTTGATTATTCGTTCTGCCTGCCGCAATATGACCCCCCAACTTGGACCGAGATCGCTGAGGCCACCCAGATGACACTTGGTGCACTAATGTGTCTGCTTGTCGTTATCCAATTCGTCAGAGAGGCACTTCAAATGTACAAAGCCACGAAGCGGTTCCGCTTGAACCACTACATGAATCTTCTCGCGAGGGAAGGTATGGTCTACTTTCCTGTGTATGTACATGCCCCCCCCCCCCCCCCCCCCCCCCCCCCCCCCCCCCCCCCCCCCCCCCCCCACCCCCTCCCCCCCCCCCCCCCCCTCCCCTCCCCCCCCCCCTCCCTTTATGCTCCACTCCCAATGCC